>CM046453.1:28464557-28664557 GCA_025506515.1 Flaveria trinervia | reverse complement strand
GCGGCGAAACTGGCGGCGAAACTGGCGGCGAAACTGGCGGCGAAACTAGCGGCGAAACTGGCGGTGAACTGGCGGCGTAACTGGCAGCGAAACTGGGGGCGAAACTGGCAACGAAACTGTTTTCTGGTAGCGAAATTGTTTTCTGGTAGCGAAATTAGGAAGAAATTAACGTTTTTAAGTGTTATCTGCACGTTGTGTAGTGAGATCCTAGCCAAGAAAGCTGTTAGGATCTCAGCCCTTGGTTTAATCGATTGAACAGATTTAGCAGCGGATTAGCTCAGAATTAGACAAATTCAACAAGAACATTGATATAAAACGATAAAAGAATTTTGTTATAAAGAGAGAAATATCCGACAAAAGGAATATTGCATTAGGATTGTCGGCCTCAAAGGCACGATTACAGGTGAGTCATCTTTCCTTATAAAGAAAAGAATGACGTAGGCTGATGTCACTTGAAAGTGACATGTAACCGTTTTATAACTACTGATGTTTAACAACTACTGAAGATGTCAACAACTGACATCTTCTTACAAATGTTCCTAAGTGTTAAACATCTCATTTACAACAACTGAAAAACATAAAACTACTGAAACTACAACGACTGAAGAACAAGCTCTTCAGTCGTTTTACAAAACTACTGAAACATAAAACATAAAACTACTGATATCACAACTACTGAAGAAGTACTCTTCAGCAGTTGTGACAAACTACTGAGGCTTCAGTACTTGATCTTCAGACTTTGACCTTCAGGCGTTTCATCAGCTGATGACTTCAGTAGATATCATCAGCTGATGTCTTCAGTCTTTGTCTTCAGACTTTGTACATCAGTTGTTGATCTTCAGCACTTGTGAACTCTTCAGCTGTTGTACTTCAGTACTTTGGTCTTTCAGCTTCAGCACTTGTGTTCTTCAGCTGTTGTACTTCAGTACTTTGATTCTTCAGCTGTTAAGATCTTCAGCACTTGATCTTCAGCTGTTGAAGTCTTCAGCACTTGTCAAACTACTGATGAGGCTTTCAGCAGTTGTTGTGATACCGTGTGGGACTTAGAGGTTTTCTGATCTTGGCTCATTGGTTCTTTTGGTCCAACAAACTCCCCCTGAACCAATGCAGCCAAAACCTCTAACTTATTTAAACTCCCACTTATTGATGGCAAAAATGTTGGTCTTTTTCCTTCTTGATCAGTAGAGAAGATGACCCATGTACGCTCCGGCCTGGGAAGAACCTCAAATATTTGTTTGGCAGAGTATGAATGGGAACTCTGTTTTGGGGAATTGGACACAGAGTTGTTATCCCATTCATGAGATTCACTTCCCCATAATGAGTCTGTACGACTCTCTTGTGTAGGCCTCAAGGAAGGTGATTTGTTCCTCCATGGTTAGCTCTTCAGCACCTCCTTCAAATAGTGATTCCGGCCCATAATACTCAGACAGGTATTTGGCCTGTTTCCCATTATTTAACTCCACAGTTGTTATTACTCTGTAAGCGAACTCATCCGGGTGATTACCCTCTAGGAACAACTGGAGCTCATTTTTCCTGACTTCCTCAAGCCTCTTGTAAACTAACCCCTTTTTCACTATTTTGTTTTCCAGCATCTTCTGAGGGGTTAGATTAGCTTTGTAGGCCTTCTTGAAGTCTTCTAGGATTTCCCAGGGTGAAACTACAAAGACCAGAGAGATCACTTCATCTACGATCTTTTTCACCTGGCCAATGTATCTCCGAGGTATATTGTTCTTGTGAATTCTGTGAGAGACCCTGGGATCAGGCCAAATCCTCACTCTTTCCTTTTGATATTGAAAGGTATGCCTGAGAGTGTAAAGTCTGAGGGCTTGCTCCTTCATATTGATGATGGAAGATGTGGCTGCATAAGCTTTGTCAACTCTCTTCAGCAATTCCTCATCATGCTGTTTATGAAGCTCTTCTTCTTCTAGCTTCACTTTAACCATTTGTCTCTGGACTTCAGGAGTAATTGCTGAGGAGTGACTTGTGGCCTTAGGCAACTGAATTACAGCTGATAGCGGCAGCCTGTCTTCATCATCTTCTTCATCTTCTTCTAGCCTCAATATCCTTCTCTTCTTCTTCAAGGGTATATCATCGGCTATGGGTTTTGAGGGTAAGGGAGTTGGTTTGGTGGGTTGTGTTTTGGGTGGTTTAGGTGTGGGAATGTTGACAGGCTGTGCTAGCATCCTTGAGGTGAGTGTGGCTTTTGATTGCTTTGCTAGCTCAGTCCTGCTCCCAGCACCAGCTTCATTTAAAACTTCAACAATTAAACCTTTTGTATATTCTTCAGACGAACAGATCTTGGTGGTTATTGCCAAGATACTGTCCCTGGACCAAGCTTTGATCTCGATCAATGATCTTCCAAGATGTTTTGCTATAAATCTGATCATGATCTCCAGCCTTTCTCTTTCTGACACATCATAACTTGACCATCTTGATTGGATTTCTTCAATCTCTAGTCTTCTGATCTCAGAATCAAGTTTTCAGTGTCATGGCCTTGCCTAAACAACTGATCAATGATGTTATCCATTGATCTGCTGTGTTCGGCATCAGCCTCTTTCACCATCAGCTCCAAGGCTTTCTCTTTTTCATCCTTCTTCTTTTTCTTGTATGTGACATGAAAGTCTTTTGAACTTTCAGTCACTTTCTCCATGGTAGCCTCCTCCTTCTCTTTTTCCTTCTCTTTCTCAGTCTCCTCAACCAACTCCTCAGTTTCCACTACTGTCTCTTCTGTTTCTTTCTCCTTCTCTTTCCTCTTTCTTTTACCTTTCACTGCTGAACTCTCCCCCTTTTTGGGTGCATTGGTTGCAGGGAATTGAGTAGCAGAAAGTTGTTTGCTCAGAACATTCTCCACCATGGGTTGTAAGACAAAAGAAAGTCTCTCATCAACAGTTTTGATCACCAATTCAGTTAGCTGTGGGGTGATGAGAGATAGGGGATTTTGAAGGATAGCAGCCAGTTGCTCAGGGGGGTTCTGTCCCTGAGGAATGGTGCCAGAAACAGAGGCAGGTGGCTGAGATTTTGTGAGTGGTTGTGTGTTTAGGAGACCTTCAGAGGAAGGTGCCATCTGTTGGGTTGATGTGGTGGCAGATGGTCTTACTCCTTGAGAGAGTTGGTCAAGTAGGTTTTGCAGTCTACTGACTTCCTCCTCTAGGATCGTGTTCTGGGCAAGAACATCATAGAAGAAGCCCAGGTCATCATCAGCATATGCTGAATCACCTGACCTCCTGCTTGTAGCAGGATATACATGCTCTGGGTGTAGACCAGATGTAGCATGTGCCCCTTGTTCTCGGTTCTGGGGACTTCCAGCCTCAGGACTATGTCCTTCATCAGCTGTTGCCACTGGTGAGGACTTAGAGATGTTACCAACTGCATCCTGGTCATTTGCTGAGTCAGAAGCAGTGGCAGCCTCACCAGTAGTTCGCACCTCCTTATCTACACTAGAAGATGGAACATGATAACCCCTGTGCTGTGGGTTGACAGAAGCATTTTGATCCTCCCCCTCAGGTGTTGAGGTTATCCCAGTAGTAATGGTGTCTGGGTGGGGGGTGAGGAATGCAACTGCGTCAGCACTTTTGCAACAATGATAGTAGGGCTTTGAGGGGCGGTTGCATCAGGAGAGGGTGTGGAAGCAGTGTGCACCCGGGACAGGTGGTGCTCTTCAATGGTAATCCCCTCAAGTGAGGAGGATCCCAGCATTGTGGCTTCCCTGTGAGTGGTTGCTTCAGGTTCCTTTTGAGAGAAACCTGAGCGGCTTCAGTTGGTGGAGTCACAGTCTCTACTGGGGGGTTATTTCCAGCAGAGATAACCTGCGTTGGTGCTGCAGGAGCATCCACAGGGGACTCAATTCCCTGAGTAGCTTTCTTAGGCTTCTTCTTTGTGGGTTTGGAGGGGACTTTGGATGTGGAGGTGGAGGCTGTGGGTTCCAGCTGCGTGGGTTTGCGCAGCTTGGCAGCCTGTTTGAGAGTTTGGTCAGTGTTGTGTCGGGAGTATACCTCCGGCAATACAGCCAAAGCAGGGACTCCCAGACCAACTAGTCCCTCAGCAGAAAGCTGATTCTCTATTATGGCCATTATAAACCGAGGATATAGTATCCAACGGTTAGAAAGTGGTTTTGTGGCCATATCCTTGAGTTCAAGAAAAATTATTTCAGAAAAGTTTAGTGGTTCTTGTTCAAGGATAGAGAACAATACCTGTTGCCATCTGGAAGACAGTTGATCCCAAGAGGAAGTCTTCGGAGCCAGGCAAACATTTACCATATGAAATAATAATCGTTCAGCATCTGGAAAATGTTTCTTCAGGATTGTTGAAGCGCTAAGATCACCCTGATATCCATGTTGTCCAAAGGAGAGATCAAGTTGGCGCTTAGGATATCCAACAGGGTAGGCAGCATCATCTAATAGCAATATTTGGCGAATGGTAGCAGTAGAGATAACCACCTTATGCGAGTTGATAGATGAAATGATAGATTCTCCATTAATGGTCGCATTCATCCAGAACAGACGTAGTGAATCGGCATAAATGATTGGATTTAAAAGGAAAGCCGTTTTTAGTGGGGATTGGACCATAAGATCTATAGCATGTTCAAATTTGGTCCAGAAGGACGATTTTGTAAGGTACGCGACACAGTTGTGTCGAGGTTTGAGTTGCATGGTCGCCATTAATGAAGGTGAAAGGTTTTCAGAGCTTTTGAAAAGTTAGGTCGTGAAAGAATGAAAAACTCTGAAAGAGGGATCAGGTATATATAGTGTACGGGTGAAGAAACGACTGAAGGTTTTGGTGTTAGTCATCAGTATTTGAAGCTACTGATGACGTGGTATTAACTTTCAGACGTTTGAAACGACTGATGGTATTGGTGTGGTCAGCAGTTATAAAACAACTGAAGACATGGTGTTTACTATCAGACGTTGAAACAACTGAAGTCTCTGATTTAGGCATCAGTAGTTTTAAAAAACTACTGAAGACAAGTTGGACTTCAGATGTTGAAACAACTGAGGACTTGGTATTAGTCATCAGTAGTTGTGAAACTGCTGAAGACCGTGGTTTTGCCATCAGTTGTTGTAAACAACTGAAGACTTGGTGTTAGTCATCAGTAGTTGTGAAACTACTGAAGACATGGTATTGCTTCAGTTGTTTATAAAGAAATAGCAGTTTGTGAACTACTGAAGAGAGAGTACTCATCAGTAGTTGTCGTCAATTCATAGCCTTTCAGCTGTTTCATACTGTCCTCAACACTTACTCATCAGCTTTTAGCTGTTTTCAGTAGTTTCATAGGACATCAGTACTTATCTGTTTCTACTGATTTTCAGTAGTTGTAACTACATCAGTAGTGTAGAACAGAAAGTCCAGTACTTAAAGCATTTAGCCTTCAGTAGTTATAAAAACTACTGAGGGTAAAATAACTCATCAGTACTTATATGTGACATGGTTACCAATGATCATCAGTAATTACTGAGATCATCAGTAGTTGTCACTTATTCTAGCTGCAGCATACCAAGCCTTAACACCAGGTTGTGGAAAGTTGAACTATCCAAAGGCTTAGTAAAAATGTCTGCAAGCTCATCAGCACTAGGCACAAACATAGGATTAATTAGACCCTTTTCAAAACAATCTCTTATAAAATGATGTCTAATTTCTATATGTTTGGTCCTAGAGTGCTGGACAGGATTTTTGACAATGCAAAGAGCTGAAGCACTATCCATTAATAATGGAGTCTTAGTCTCTGTAATGCCATAATCCAAAAGTTGATTCTGAAGCCAGAGTATTGGGATGTACAACTTGCAGCAGCAATGTACTCGGCTTCAGCAGTGGATGTAGCAACAGATGTTGTTTCTTACTCTGCCAAGAAATCAAACAGTTGCCTAGGAATTGGCATCCACCAGAAGTTGATTTCCTGGTCAACTTACATCCTGCATAGTCACTATCAGAGAAGGCAACTAATTTGCAAGAATGTCCAGTGGAATACCATAAGCCTAGAGATTGTGTCCCTTGCAGATATCTAAAGATCCTCTTGACTGCAATCAGATGAGACTCCTTAGGTGCAGCCTGAAATCTAGCACAAACACATGTAGCAAACATAATATCTGGTCTAGAAGCTGTTAAATACATCAAGGAACCAATCATACATCTGTAAAGGGTTTCATCAACACCTTTACCTTTCTGATCAACATCCAATTGTGTGGTGTTGCACATGGGAGTAGAACAAGATTTGCAGTTTTGTAAATCAAACTTATTCAAAAGATCTTTTGTGTATTTAGACTGATGAATGAAAATTCCATCAGCTTTTTGTTTGATTTGCAAACCTAGAAAGAACTGTAATTCTCCCATTGCACTCATCTCAAACTTCTGTTGCATTAAGGTTTGGAAATCCTCACACAATTGGGGATCAGAGGATGCAAATATAATATCATCAACATAAATTTGAACAAGTAGCTTATGCTGATCCACCTTCTTAATAAATAAAGTTTTATCTATGGAGCCTCTAGTGAAATTATTCTGTAGAAGAAAGTTTGATAAGGTCTCATACCAAGCTCTAGGTGCTTGTTTCAACCCATAAAGAGCTTTATCAAGCTTATATACCCATTCTGGGTGCTTATTATCTTCAAAGCCTGGTGGTTGACACACATAAACTTCTTCTTTTATTGTACCATATAGAAAAGCACTTTTGACATCCATTTGGAAAACTTTAAGATTGTGGAGTGCAGCATAAGCTAAAAACAATCTAATTGCTTCCAGTCTGGCTACAGGGGCAAAGGTTTCATCATAATCAATACCTTCTTCTTGTGCAAACCCCTGCACAACCAGTCTGGCCTTGTTCTTAACAATAAGCCCATTTTCATCAGTTTTATTCCTAAACACCCATTTAGTGCCTATTGCACACTTACCTGGGGGTAGAGGAACAAGCTCCCACACTTGCTGTTTCTTGAACTGAAGAAGCTCAAGCTGCATGGCTTCAACCCATCCATTGTCCCTCAAAGCAACATGATAGTTCTTTGGCTCTAGCTGACTGATGAAGAGAGCATAGAAGCAGAAATTGGACAACTGACTTCTGGTTGAGACACCAGCATTGATATCACCAAGGATTTGAGATATTGGGTGATTTTTCAGCTCTTGGTAAACAATCAAATCTGTGCAAGTGTTTGTAGAGTCTTCAGCAGCAGCAGATGTTGATGCAGATTCTTGAAACCATGAAGATGGTGGCAACTCAAATGAAGTTGAGGATGCAGAAATCTCATCAGCATTTGTTGTGGATGGTGCGGCTGGAGCTACAGGAGCATCAGGTTTAGAGGACTCAGGCAGTTGATCACTAAACCTGAAGAGGTGATTACTACTATCATCATCATCTTCAGTAGTAACACCAGGTGGTGAACTGTTGACAGGAGCAACAGCAGGAGATTGATAAGGAACATATTGCAGTATGTCCAAATCAAAGAGCTCCACAGGGCTTTGTGGAATCTTGTCCTTTGGAGATTCATTAAACTTGACATGTAAAGTCTCTTCAACCATCTTTGTTCTGCAATTGAAGACTCTGTATGCCTTGCAAGTTGATGAATAACCAACAAAGTACCCTGCATCCACCTTAGGATCAAATTTCTGGAGCTGATCCTTTGTGTTGAGAATGAAACAGGGACACCCAAATGCTCTAAAAAATGAAATGAGAGGGGCCAAATGATGTAGAACTTCATATGGAGTCTTCATCAACCTCTGATTTATTAGCACTCTATTCTGCACATAGCATGCTGTGTTGACAGCTTCAGCCCAAAAGGTCAATGGCAGTCCAGAATCAGCCAACATAGACCTTGCAGCTTCAATGAGGGTCCTGTTCTTTCTCTCCACAACTCCATTCTGTTCGGAGTTCTTGGAATACTAAACTGTCTCTTTATTCCCTTGGAAAGGTAGAACTCATCAAGTGTATTGTTCCTGAATTCTGTTCCATTATCACTTCTAATACACTTGACTGAGAGGGAATACTGCTTCTCAGCATACAACACAAAGTTTATGATCTTCTGTGCAGCTTCATCCTTTGAATGTAGAAAGAAAGTCCATACAAATCTGGAGTAATCATCCACAATTACCAGACAGTATTTTTTCTGTGCCATGCTCATCACTCTCACAGGACCAAAGAGATCCATGTGAAGAAGTTGTAAGCAGGCAGTGGACTTTGGTTCTTCAATAGGCGGAAATGAAACTTTGTGCTGTTTTCCTTTCAAACAAGCAGTGCAGTTGTTTTCACACTTGAACTCCTTCATAGGCATTCCCCTTACTAAACTATGGTGTATCAGCTGATTCATGTTCTTGAAATTAACATGTCCCAGCCTTCTATGCCATAGATTAGATTCTTGAGGAGAGGCCTTGGAAAATAGGCAAGGATGGCCTTTGAGATCAATTTTCTTGGAAAGATCTAAGGCATACACTCTTCCTGTCCTGTTGGCCTTCAGGAGAGTGTGAGCATCCAATACCTTGTCAATCAAACTCAGAACTTTGGATGACAGAATCCTGCAGTTCTGGCTTGTGAAAAGGGCAACATGGCCTTTGTCACACAATTGACTGACACTCAAAAGATTATACTTGAGATTTTCCACATGGTTGACATCATCAAACTTTATTTCCCCATTGGAAACAAAGCCCTTCCCGATGATGTAACCTCTTGCATCATTGCCAAAAGAAACAAATCCCTTCCTTCCTGGAGAGTAGTCATTAAGAAGTGAGTTGTTCCCAGTCATATGCATAGATCCTCCACTGTCTACATACCAGATGCTACTTGGCATGTTGAAGAAACCTGCATAAATAAACAATCAGTTAGTTTTGGAGACCCAAACCTTTTTGGTTTTGGGCCTGGTCTCATCAACAGATGGTAAACTAACAGGTTTATTGGACACAATAGCTTGAGGTGAAGGAGATGGTGTAGAAGAGGAATCCTTCGGCTTGGATCTCCTTTTCTGGGGTTTCAACACAGGGCCATCAAGTTGGTTAACTCTTCCCAACAGATGTTGAACCATCATTACCAGCTGTGTCTGATTCTGGGAGAGAGCTTTCAGCTCTTCAGACACATTGGTATTGGTGTTTGATGATGAGTTCTTGTGTTGCACCATCTTCTTTTGAGCAACCTCAGCTATTGCCTGTTGCACTCCTTCCTTTTTAGATTTCTTTTTGGTCATTGGAGTAACAGGATTTGATGCTGCTGGTACAAACTTGGACTCAAACTCAGTTTTCATTTTAGCCAAATTTTCTTTAATTTTCTCTTTTTGTTTGAGTTTGGATCCCTTTTTGTACCAACAATCATCTGTGAGATGATTGAATAGACCACATATTTCACATGGTTTCTTCTTCATCTTCTGTTGATCATCAACTAAAGAAGATGAAACTACTGAAGACTTGCTCTTCGGCAGTTTAGAAGCACTTTTTGCCTTCTTGTCAACTTCCTTAGTAGGCTTCAAATCCTTCCTACTGACAGTTTTCTTCTCTTCAGTGCTGTCAGTCATTAGGATTTGAACTCCAGATGTTATCCCCTGCTCTCCAGTACCCTCAGTACTGCTAGGGATAACACTTGGGTTGATCAACTCATGATCATGTGAGTGTCAGCAGTTGAACCATCAATATCAGCTGATAGGTTCACAGAGGGATTACTACTGACTTCAACCACTGATGGTGCTTTATCAAGTAGTGAATCACATGATGAGGTGAATTGGTCATTACTTTCTCCATCAGAATCCGCTCCTGCTCTTGAAGCAAAAACTGTAGGAGGAGCAGTGTGATTGTAACCAATTCCAAACTTCACATTGGAAGCTGTTTGCTTACTAAGAAGCATTTCAAAGCCCTTGCAAGATTGTACCCATCGATCACACTCTACCTGGGTGACAGCAAGAGTATCTTTGAGGTCTTTGTACTTCTCTAAGAGTACATCCTCCCTAGCCTTATCATCAGAAATTTGACATTTTAATTTGTAAATCTCATCAGTTTTCTCTTTTAGCACAGACTCAAACTCAGCTTTATTTTTGGAAATTGTTTGTTCTAGCTCTACATTTTTATTGATTAAAGCCACATTTGCTTCTCTAATAGAGGCAAATGCTGCTATGCAAGTTTCAGAACATAATTTGGCCTTAGCCTCAGAGGATACCTGTGATACCTGTGTTGAAGAGGTATTTGAGGATGATCCATCAGAGGATTCCAAAGCCATGAGAGCTAGATTTCCAAAAGGATGCTCACCACCATGTTGACCAGCACCTGAGAACAGTTGTTCATTACCAGACACATCATCTGGTAAACTGCTCCAGTCAACAACACCTGGTGTGAAGAAGCTGTGTTGTTGAAGTTGATTAGTTTGATGAGATTGGGATGGTTGAGGCTCAGGGAGTGCATGTGGTTGCTGAGCAGTAGGTGCTTGAACCTGACCTGGTTGTGGCATGTAATAGCAGGGGTATGGATATGGCATTGGCCCCTGTGGAACAAAATATGCAGGAGATTGTGGTTGATGATGATAACCAGAATTGACAGGTTGTTGCCCTCTGTTTTGTTGACTATTGCCAGGGAAAGTCACAAAGGGTGCAGGAGAGTTAGATCCAGATGATCTACATTCTCTTGCAAAGTGCCCAAGCCTGTGGCATTTATGGCACTTCAACTTACTCTTGTCAAAACCAACTTTGGTTTTGCCAGAGAGTCCTGGGAATTTCCTTCCAGTTCTTTTGTAGAACTTCTGAGATCTGATATTTATCAAGGCCATTTGGCTCAAAATATCCATCTCTTCTAAGTCATCATCAGCAATCCCCTTGAGATCATCCATGATGAAACATAGATTGTCACTATTACAACCAGCAGAATAACTATCAACACTCACAAAGGCAGGCTCAGAAGTGTTTGTAGAGAAATCAATATGCTCATCATACTGGCTTTCAGATGACGCATATTCTGACTCTTGATGTCCAATTAGGGCAGTGTTCCCTTGGACAAAATCCTCAGTGAGCTTGCCAGATGAAACCAATTTCCTTTTCTGCTCTATCTCTCTCTCGAATGTAAGCAGTTTCCCATGAAGTTGGGTGAGAGATAGGCGATCAACATCAGCATTTGAGCGTAGAACAATGGTATATGTGTTCCATCTCTCAGGCAGTGATCTTAAAAATCTATGGTTCATCTGACTCCTGGTATATTCATGTTTAACCATTTTCAATTCAGAGATTAAACATGAAAACCGCTCAAATTGTTGAGTCAGAGTCTCACCCTTTCTATGAGAGAAAGTCTCATATTGTTGGGCGAGGATTTCCCTGTTGTTTGCTAAAACCTCATCAGTACCACCAAATTGTTCTTTGATGGCATTCCAGAGGTCATGAGCAGACTCACAATGCAGAAGCCCAGAGTAAATCTCATTAGGAATAGCCATAGCCAAAATTCCATGGGCTTTTGCATCGATTTCAAACAACTTCTTGTCCTCATCGGAGTATTGCTCCTTCTTCTTTGGAACCAACTGGTTTGTTTCCGGATCATTCACCATGGCTTATGTGGTCCATGTACCACAGATGTCCAACAACCTGAGCTATTGACAGACAGGTGATGGAGCAATCTTCTCTGCCAAATGTTATACTCATTCCTCACCAAGATCGGAGGCTTGGTAGAGGATCCAGTATTGAAAGGATCATTAGAAGAAGTAGTCATTGTGGAAAATCAGACAGATTCAAGTAAAAACACAATAAATTTAGCTCAAAACCACACAGAACCTCAAATAAAACGGCCAGAAGCGATACACTCTCAATCTCTATAACAGATCCTTGCGAATTTTGCTAATTCGATTAAACTTAGAGCGATTGAACAGTTTCAATGATCAATTGTTAGATCGATCAATGATTAACCAGCTCTGATACCATTTGTTAGGATCTCAGCCCTTGGTTTAATCGATTGAACAGATTTAGCAGCGGATTAGCTCAGAATTAGACAAATTCAACAAGAACAATTGATATAAAACGATAAAAGAATTTTGTTATAAAGAGAGAAATATCCGACAAAAGGAATATTGCATTAGGATTGTCGGCCTCAAAGGCACGATTACAGGTGAGTCATCTTTCCTTATAAAGAAAAGAATGACGTAGGCTGATGTCACTTGAAAGTGACATGTAACCGTTTTATAACTACTGATGTTTAACAACTACTGAAGATGTCAACAACTGACATCTTCTTACAATGTTCCTAAGTGTTAAACATCTCATTTACAACAACTGAAAAACATAAAACTACTGAAACTACAACGACTGAAGAACAAGCTCTTCAGTCGTTTTACAAAACTACTGAAACATAAAACATAAAACTACTGATATCACAACTACTGAAGAAGTACTCTTCAGCAGTTGTGACAAACTACTGAGGCTTCAGTACTTGATCTTCAGACTTTGACCTTCAGGCGTTTCATCAGCTGATGACTTCAGTAGATATCATCAGCTGATGTCTTCAGTCTTTGTCTTCAGACTTTGTACATCAGTTGTTGATCTTCAGCACTTGTGAACTCTTCAGCTGTTGTACTTCAGTACTTTGGTCTTTCAGCTTCAGCACTTGTGTTCTTCAGCTGTTGTACTTCAGTACTTTGATTCTTCAGCTGTAAGATCTTCAGCACTTGATCTTCAGCTGTTGAAGTCTTCAGCACTTGTCAAACTACTGATGAGGCTTTCAGCAGTTGTTGTGATACCGTGTGGGACTTAGAGGTTTTCTGATCTTGGCTCATTGGTTCTTTTGGTCCAACAAAAGCTTAGTTTAGAAGTTACTCTCAGTATCCATGTGAGTTCTAGATCCCCTTATTTGTAAGTTTTTTCATGTTTTGGGGTTATTACGCATACTAAATATACGTTTCTTTAAATGATAGAGATTTTATGAGGTTTTAAACTGGAAGATCGATTTTATGAGGTTTTAACTAGAAGATCAATTTTTATGAGGTTTTAACTGGAAGATCGAATTTTCTAATATACGTTCTAGATCCCCGCTGTCAGGGGCTACCGCCCCCAATCCCCCGTTGTCCCGCGGAGGGTCGGTTATGTTTTATGATGACTAGTACTTGGCTTGTTGTGTACTTATTAAGATAAATATTATATAATAAAGTGAAAGACGATATTAATGAAAAGTGAAACGTAATGAATGTTACCCTCGGGTCGTATGATGATGAAAAGTCTTGCAAGGACTATGATAGATCCATATTCATGAGCGGGGTATGTGCCTTGTACTGTGGATCAACTGTCTGTTGGATCTTGTATGCCCAAGACACATACAATATTGATGTGGTTAGTACCTTATGATCCAAGTCGGCTCATACCCAATAACAAGCTAAACATACACCAATAAATATTTATTTTTTGATGAGATCATACAAATAAATATTAACACCAACTTAGAAAATGGGTTTTCTAAAATGTTGCTTTTGTAATAGAACAACATTATATGGATAATTTGTTCATGAGAAATTATTTGTTTTATTATTTAAGTGAGTTAAATAATAACAAATAAAAGTGTGGTACTGTTATAAAATTAAAAGAGGTTTTACTTTTATAAAAATTGAAATTGGGGAAACCCATTTCAAACCCCATATTCGGCCGCCCCTTTTGGGCATGGGGAATCCTTATATCGTGGTAATATACAATACTTAATGCTTGCTTGCACTCTTCCCTTATGACACACTCTCTCTCTCACACATGAAAAAGTCACTCTCCTCCTTCCTCTCTCGCTGAAAATTCGTTTTTGTTGACTGAGAAATCAATTTTTGTCTTGGCTGATTTTGGGTTTGCAAGAAGGACTAGACTTTTGGTGTTCAACTACCTAACAAGTTAGGTGTTTGCTAGGGTGTGTGGGTATACAAGCTTGAGGACTTCTCTTTTGGAGGCTAGACATTCAAAAGCATCATCATCTTCCTCTCATTCATACTACATCATTTTGTTCTTGAAAGGTAGTTTCAAGAACACCCTATGGTTGTACTTTCGTGTTTGATAGCATTTTATTTCACATACATATGATCCTTTGTTCTTGGGTTTTGTTTTGGTTTAAAATGGTTCATATATTCAGATTGTTAAACCCTTTTTATACCCTTATATCCGCTGTGTTTTTGAAGTTTAAATGTATTGGAATCTTTATGCTGAAGACACATAGAACATTGATGTGGTTAGTATGTTATGATCCAAGTCGGGTCATACCCAATAACAAGCTTAGCAAAAACCAATTGATATTTAATTGATGATATGATCATGCAATAAATAAATACACCAATTTAAAAAATGGATTTCTAAATAAATTGCGTATGAGATGGAACAACTTATAGGGATATTTTGTTCATGGGTATTTTTTGTAATATTATTTAAGTTGGTTAAATAACATCAAATAATAAAAGTGTGTATGAGTTACATAATTAAAAGTTAATTATATAACTATTTTAACAACTGGTTTATAAAATTGGAGAATTTTTTTAGGGGGGAACCCCACCTTTTAACAGTCATTCGGCCGCCCCCTTTCTGGGGTAGTGCCCTTTTGTTTCCAAAGTACCATACTTCAAGAACTAGACACACACTCCCTCTCCTCTCTCTCACATGCAAGAACCAAAAGGTGAAAAGTTCTCTTCATTTTAAAGAAAACTCACTGCTAGAATCAAGTTTCAGGAGCCTTCTTGGTTCGTTTTGGGTGTTCAAATTCTAGCAAAAGGGTCTTTGCTTGATGCTTGTGGGTATGGAAGCTTGAGGACACCTCTCCTTGGTGTTTTGGTCGTTCAAGAACCTCATCTTCTTCCTCTTATGACATGTTTTTCAGCAGCTCAACAAAGGTAGTTTCATGGGTGATCTTTGGTTGTTATTTCTTCTTGATAGTTAGTCCATTCAAATATATTTGATCCTATGTTCTTGGTTTATTGATGTTAAGTTATATGGCTAATTTTCAGATTACAAATCATAATATTAAGGTTTTATTCCGCTGCGTTTTTCATGTTTAAATGGTTAAACAACTTTGATAATGGTCCAACAAACCCAACAAAATGGTTAAACTAGCTTTGATAATCATGTAACAAAACCCAACAATGGCATCTAGAGCCAGTTATGTGGAATACTTGCTTCAAAAGTTCTTGAAAACTTAGTTTTTATGGACTTTTTCAACTCATTAGGGGCTGTTTTGTAATGGATGAACGAATCCCTTATGTTACAAGGTTTAATCTTACATGCTTTAGTATAAACCTTGAAAGATGAACATCAAATGGTTGATTATATTGCTTGGACTAAACCCTAAAGTTTTGGTTAAATATTTACACCAATTTAGAAAATGGGTTTTCTAAATAAGTTGCATATGAGATGGAACAAATTATGAGGATAATTTGTTGATGGATTTATTATTATTTTTGTTATTCAAAGGGTTTAAATAACACAAATAACATGAGAGTGTACTTTAATTAAAATTGTTTAATTAGAGTAGACATATGTCACATTTAAATAAGTCTAGTAGATGACTTATTAATGTGTGACAAAAAGACTAGTTAAAGTTAGTGTGTGTGTGTTTGATTAAAGAGGGAAACCCCCTTTTGAATCTTTTTGGCCGCCCGCCTTTGTTTTTTTCATTGGACCTTTTTCCTTGTAAACCACATACACACTTAACTAGTCTTAGAGACTCAAAAATCTGATCCATCTCTTTTGCATGCAACACACACAAAACTCTTTCTCTCTCTCTCTCTACACCTCTCGAAAGGCAGCAGAAAGAAAGAGCATTTTTCGGGTTTTAGTGGTGTGTTTGGTGTTGAATCTCCCTAACAAGAGGTGCTTGCAAGGAGGCTTGGGGTATACTAGCTTGAGGACTTCCTCTCTTGGAGTCTTGGCCGGTTTTGGACATCTCCTCCTTTATCAAATCCATGTTTTTGGCAGCCTCTTTTGGAAGCATTGTCTTGAGCTGCTGAAAGGTAGTTATGGCATCTTGTTAATGACTGTCCATTATGCTTGTTTTGTGTTCATAGCTTGCTTATTCACATATTTAGATCCTTTGATTTTGGGTTTTCTTTATACTTTTATATGGTCACCTAAAGAACATAATTTTCAGCTTATAAGTAAGTTATTATAATGTGTTATTCCACTGCGTTTTCAGAAAGTTTAATGGGTAAACTAAGTTTTATGTTCTTGCAAACCCTTCAATGGCATCAAGAGCCGGTATGTGGATAGCTTGCTTGTTCTTCTCCTTTAAAATTGGTTTTATAGGACGATTATCAACTCATGATAGGCTGTTTTTGGTTGATTCAATAAACCCCATGTCTTTCAAAGTTATATCTTCATGCTTATGATTAAACCTTGAAAGATGGGAATGTCAATTGCTTGATATGTTGTTGTTTGTTTGGACAAACAAAACCTAATTTTCAGTTTATGTTGGCTGAAAATTTGGGGTTTGATGGGGTTTATTTTGTTTGTTGAATGATGTTTATGGTTGTTCATATGATAGTGCATAACCTAGCTTGACCTTGTGTTGTTTGGTTTGGATTGAATGTATTTATTTGATTATATTCTTTCAATGGGGTTGTATATTAATTTGTGCTTTGTTTAAAAATGTATTTTTTCTATTTATTCATTAAGATGTAATAATAGATTAGGAGTATACTAGAAAATATGTATTAGGATATATATATATATATATTTTGTAAAAGAAGATGCTCGGGAAGGAAGCACAAGAGGAAGACACAAAAAAAAAAAGGACTTGAAGCATATGGATGCAAGTTCAAGTGGGAGTCTATGTTGATCTCAATTTTGTGTTGTATTCAACCCTTAGGAAAGACCAAATAACCACACTTGTGATGGCAAACAAGTGTGGTCACAATAGTAGCTATGGTTATGCACATTATGGTTGTTTATATTATGATTGTTGATTGTGGTTTTATGAATGATTGTATGATATTTGGATATGATTAACAATCTCAATAAAATGATCTTTACAAGCTAATATAAAATGGTTCTTAATCAATAAGTGTTAATAAATGGTTATCAAAAGGATTAATAATTTTATAATAAAATGGGTTTTATTAAAATAACCATAGGGTATCTTGTATTTGAAAGCATGCAAATACAAGTACATAGAGTTTTCTAAACTAGAATTATGAAATCTCTCAACTTTTGACCAACAAGTTTAACACCGTCCTTTTGCAAACACACTTGAGTCATTTGGAAACTCTTAATGGGATAAAGGTCACTTATCCATTTAGAGGGAACTTGTGATTTAAGGTGGGGATACCACATTGGTGGGATAAAGGTCATCTAACCACTTATGTGGGTAAACTCACACGTGTGTGCAAGTAGGGTAACTTGATTTGCAAACCATGTTAAATGGATCACCTAAATATGGTTTCCAAATGGTGTTGATGGATTAACATGCCGACTTTACATATGATGTTTAAAGTCGATCCCATACCTCTAGAAGTTGCAAATGGTTGCAACCGTCAATCGTTGACCAGCTTATTAATTTAAATCGTGGGATAAAGTCACCTAACCACAATTTAAATGTAATGTTGGGTTCTAGATTCTAATATAAAAAATGGCCTTAAAAGGCATTAATTATTAAAATGGCAATATCGAAAATACTAAAATAGATCTTTGTTAAATTTTGTAGATGGACACCAATAATGACAATCATGATAACTCATCCGCGTCCACCCAATCATTACGAGCGATCCCAAAAGGAACGCTAAATCATAACAACTTTATTGATTGTATCGAACTTGAGAATCGTTCTCAAGCAAGAGAGAAGATCATATGTTTTAGACGACCCTATCCCCGATCAACCTACTAAGGATGATGAGGCGGCCTACAACGATTGGCTCAAGTACACTGAGGACTCTGTCCAAGTGTCTTGTCTCAATGCTAGCGAGCATGACTCCGGATCTCCAAAAGGAGTATGAACATCACGGAGCATATGACATGATAACCCAGCTGAAGGAAAATGTTCAAACGCAAGCAAGGGTTGAGCGCTTCGAAAAGGTTCGAGCACTCCATGCATGTCGTATGGACGACAACCAATCTGTTTCATCTTATGTACTTAAGATGAAAAGTCATATGACCGCCTCGTGAGGCTTAATGTTGTCTCGAAGGAATTGGCCACGGATTTGATCCTTAATGGCCTTACCAAGGAGTTCGAGACATTCGTGTTGAACTACAACATGAAAGCTTGGGACAAAAGCATTGGTGAGTTCACTCAATGCTGAAAACGGCCGAGGCGGCCATGGGTAAAAGGGTTTTACCCGTTCTCACCATCAATGAAGGTGGGAACAAGAAAAGGCCTCATCCCGCACCCAAGGCAAAGGTTGCCAAGGGTAAGGGACCCGTATGAGGGAAAGGGAAAGGGGTAGCAAGGGTGCCACCCAAACCGCAAGAGAAGAAGCAAAAGGTTGCTACCAATGACCCATGCTTCAAGTGTGGGGAGATTGGACATTTGGCAAGAAATGTCCTGTCCATCTCCAAGAGTTGAAAGCCAAGAGGGATGCCGGGCAGACCTCAGGTACAATATACATGATTCATATTGATCTTAATGTTACATCTTCAAACACAGGGGTATTAGATACCGGATGTGGAACTCATATTTGCAATTTGTTGCAGGGGTTCAAAAGAAGTAGGGACTTCAATCAAGGGGATGTTAGCCTCTTCATGGGCAATGGAACCAAAGTCCAAGTTGAAGCTCGTGGGGACTACATCTTAAAACTTCCAAGTGGCTTGGATGTTATTTTGAAGAATGTTTTGTATGCTCCTAGTTTGACTAGGAACATTATCTATGTATCCCAATTAAGACTTTATGATTATGTATTATCTTTTATTGAAAATGATATTCATGTTTCTTTAAATAATATGTTCTATTTTAAAGCTATACCTATTAATGGTATTTATGAATTGTCTCATGAAAATGCTTTAAATAGTTCATTGTACCATACTAACACCAAGAACTCAAGTTAGATTTGAGTGATACCTATCTTTGGCATTGTCATCTTGGTCATATAAACAAGAAACGTATACAAACACTTCAAAAGAATGGTCTTTTAAAAACGAATGAATGTGATTCATTTGATGTTTGTGAATCTTGTTTACAAGGAAAATGACTAAGGCACCCTTTAGTGGAACTAACGAAAGGGCAAAAGATTTATAGGAATCATACATTCGGATGTATGTGGTCCTTTTAAGCCAATGACTAGGAATGGTGAAAGATACTTCATTACCTTTACCGACGATTATAGTCGCTATGGGTATGTGTACTTATTAAGGCACAAAGATGAAGCTTTTGAAATGTTCAAAATCTTCAAGAATGAAGTAGAAAATCAACTCAACAAGTCGATTAAAGTTCTCCGCACCGATAGAGGAGGTGAATACCTGAGTGATGTTTTCAAGATCATCTTAGGAGTTGTGGATTGTCTCACAACCACTCCACCTGGAACACCATAACACAAGGTGTGTCTGAGAGGAGGAATCGAACCTTATTGGATATGGTCTGATCTATGATGGCTAGAAGCACATTACCTCTATCATTTTGGGGTTTCGCTTTGCTCTCCGCGGCCGTATTTTAAATATGGCCCCAACGAAAAGGTGGAAAGGACACCTTTTGAAATATGGCATGGGAGAGTTCCATCCTATCATACTTAAGGGTCTGGGGTTATGAGGCTTATGTTAAGACTCCCACCCCAAACAAATTGGAAGTCTGATCCACCAAGTGTATCTTTATTGGATACCTAGAGATTTTATGGGATATTATTTCTATGATCCACTGGAAACAAAGGTGTTTGTTGCCAGAAAGGGTGAGTTCCTTGGAAGGACTAGTAGTAGAACAGTGGATCTTGAGGAGGATCAAGAACCACAACCCGATACACGTTTGGTTGAAACTAGCACTCAACATGAGGATGTGAAGATGATCAATGGTTGATCAATACACACAAAACATCGTAGAAGTGGTAGAACTAGTAATCCACCTGAAAGATACGGATTTTTCAGGGATGGATGCTATGTGGTAGATTCAGATGAACCAACCACATACCATGATGCAGTGTCCAATTTGGATTGTGACAAATGGCTCAGGCCATGAACATAGAGATGCAATCCATGTATGACAATCAAGTTTGGGAACTGGTTGTACCACCTCTTAATTCCAAAGTAGTTGGAAGCAAGTGGGTTTTCAAGAAGAAAACCGATATGCATGGAACTTGGATACTTATAAAGCTAGACTTGTAGCAAAGGGTTTCACTTAAACTCAAGGGGTAGGCTAGATGAAACTTTCTCACCTGTTGCGATGTAAGTCTATAAGGATTTGTTTGCCTAGCTGGTCATTATGATTATGAGATTTGGCACAAAATGACGCACAACAGCTTTCCTAAATGGATATCTTGAGGAAGGTCCTATGGTCAGCTGAAGGTTTTGTCGATCCAAAACATCCTAATAAGGTATGCAAGTTAAAGAAATCAATCTATGGATTGAGAAAGCGTCGAGAAGTGGAATCATGTTTTGATGAGGAGGTAAAGAAAATTTGGTCATCAAAAAAGCTGATTGAGGCTTGTGTGTATAAGAAGCTAGGGGAGATAGTCACTTTCTAGTTTGTATGTGATGACATACTACTAGTTGGAAATGACATTCAACCTTGGAAGATGTAAAACCTGGCTTGGAAGTTGTTTTTCATTAAGGATCTTGGAAGCAGCCACCTATATTGGGGATAAAGATCTATAGGGATTAGATCAAGGCGGTTGATTGGTAAATCAAAGTGGTATATTGATAAAATCTTGAAAAGGTTCAAGATGGACAACTATAAGAAAGGTAACGTACCTATTCAAAGAGCACGATATTGAGTAGACTCAATGTCGTAGCTCAAAGGATGAGAAGGATAAAAAATGAAGGCAATCCTTTGACAGGATCAGTGATCACAAGTTTGATGTATCAGAATATAAAGCAGCGGAATACAAACACGAATTAGACAAATTGTAGCAAGCAACGATATTTGTAAGCGTTAAGATCGCATACGGTTATAGGGAGAGAATATGTATTTCTGATTTCTAGGAATGTTTATAGATGTAGAATATTCTAATCGAATCAATCATCATTCCATTCAATTACTCATTCACTCAATGATTACAATAGGTTGTCACTCCTTATATAGAGTGCAACAGTCACTGCTGTTATCACGGAAAGTGACAACTGGCAGATCCAATACAGAAATAACTAATTCTTAACAACTACTGAAATGTTCACAACTACTGAGAACATATCAGCAAGTTAAGTACAAAATAAAACTACTGAAACTACAACGACTGAAGAACAAGCTCTTCAGTCGTTTTACAAAACTACTGAAACATAGAAAATAAAACTACTGATATCACAACTACTGAAGAAGTACTCTTCAGCAGTTGTGACAAACTACTGAGCTTCAGTACTTGATCTTCAGACTTTGACCTTCAGGTGTTTCATCAGCTGACTTCAGTAGATATCATCAGCTGATGTCTTCAGTTGTCTTCAGACTTTGTACATCAGTTGTTGATCTTCAGCACTTGTGAACTCTTCAGCTGTTGTACTTCAGTACTTTGGTCTTTCAGCTTCAGCACTTGTGTTCTTCAGCTGTTGTACTTCAGCACTTTGGTTCTTCAGCTGTTAAGGTCTTCAGCACTTGATCTTCAGCTGTTGAAGTCTTCAGCACTTGTCAAACTACTGATGAGGCTTTCAGCAGTTGTTGTGATACCGTGTGGGACTTAGAGGTTTTCTGATCTTGGCTCATTGGTTCTTTTGGTCCAACAAACTCCCCCTGAACCAATGCAGCCAAAACCTCTAACTTATTTATACTCCCACTTATTGATGGCAAAAATGTTGGTCTTTTTCCTTCTTGATCAGTAGAGAAGATGACCCATGTACGCTCCGGCCTGGGAAGAAATCTCAAATATTTGTTTGGCAGAGTATGAATGGGAACTCTGTTTTGGGGAACTGGACACAGAGTTGTTATCCCATTCATGAGATTTACTTCCCCATAATGAGTCTGTATGACTCACGAACATAGGCCTCAAGGAGAACAATTTGTTCCTCTGAGAGAGTTCTTCAGCTCCTCCTTCGAAGAGAACTCTGGACCATAGTACTCTGATAAGTACTTCATGGTCCTGCCATTTTTCAGCTCCACCGTAGTTACCTCCCTATATACAAATTCATCAGGATGGTTGCCTTCAAGGAGTAACTGGAGCTCATTCTTTTGGATGTCTTCAAGCTTTTTATAACAACCCCTTCTTAATCATCTTGTTTTCTAGTAAGGCTTGAGGTGTCTTCTTTGCTTGGTGAGCTTTCTTGAATTCATCAATGATTTCCCAAGGTGAACTACAACGGCCAACATGATGGTAGATTCTATTGTTTTTCGTACTTGGCCGTTGTATCTGTGTGGGATAGTTCTTTTATGGATTCTAGAACTCACCCTGGGGTCTGGCCATACTCTCACTCTCTCCTTCTGATACTGAAGGGTGTGCCTGAGAGTGTACAGCCTTTGAGCATGCCCTTTCATGGCTTGAATAGATGATGACTGAGGAAATTCCTTGTCAACCATCTTCAACAGTTGCTCATCGTGCTGTTTTGCTGTTCTTCTTCTTCTATCTTGACTCTGACCATTTCCCTTTGAGAGTCAGGTGTGATCATGGATTGACTTCGGGGTTTTGGTAGCTTCAGAACAGCAGAGAGTGGCAGACTATCATCTTCATCTCTTTTCTTCTTCTTCTTCCATCCTCAGCACCCTTCTCCTCCTTAGGGTACATCACTGGATGATGGTGGGTTGGTGAAGGGATTGGTTTTGAAGAAAGAGGATGTTTGGATTTTGGCTTAGAGGTTGGTTGGGAGATTTGAGGGATAGGATCTGTTTGAGTGGGTGGAAGGGAGGTTGATCTAGCATCCTTGTAGTTAATTTCGCCTTTGTGAGTTTAGCCATCTCTAACCTTTTGCCAGCCCCAGCCTCATCAAGGGCTTCCACAATAATCCCTTTGTTGAATTGCTCAGACAGACAGATCTGGTGGCTATAGCCAGAATGCTGTCCCTGGACCATGCGCGGATCTCCATTAATGATCTTCCCAAGTATTTTGCAATAAAGCGGATCATTATTTCCAACCTCTCTTTCTCAGAGCATCATACTGCCCATCGGGTTTGTATCTCTTGTACTTCTAACCTTCTGATCTCACTATCCAGTGTGGCTGTGTCAAACCCCTGCCTGAAGAGTTGTTCAATTATTTTATCCATGGAGCGGCTGTGTGTGGTGTCAGCTTCTTTGACCAGCTCCTCCAAGGATTTGTCTTCAGCAGTGATCATCAGCACTTCTCTTTCGCTTGTACGTGAGCAGAGGTTGCTTTTCTTTTTCCTCCTCTTGGACTTGCTTCTCTTCCTTTTCCTCAGATCTTTCCTCTTCCTTTCTTTCACTGCAGTACTCTCCCCCTTTTTGGTTGCATTGGAGGAAGGGGTTGTACCGCAGAAAGAGTCTTTTGGACAGCAGCATCAACCAGGGGCTGTAATGTTGAGGAAAGCCTCTCATCAAGGGCTTTGATCACTATATCAGTGATTATGGGGGTGATGAGAGGGAGGGATTTTGGAGTACAGCACCTATTTGCTCAGGAGGGTTCTGTTCCTGAGAAGTAGGGCCTGAAGCAGAGGCAGGTGGTTGATTTTGGGGTGGCTCAGTGTTTGGGAAACCTTCAAGGGAAGGTGCCATCTGTGGGTGTATGATGGTGGCAGATGGACTTGCATCCTGAGACATCTTGGCAGCAGCTCTTTGAGTCTGCTAACCTCATCCTCTAGAATGGTGTTTTGAGCAACTACATCATAGAAGAAGCTCAGGTCATCATCAGTTGATACTGAATCACCTGACCTCCTGCTTAGAGCAGGATTTACATGCACTGGGTGTAGACCAGTTGGTGCATGTGCCCCTTGTGCTTGGTACTGGGGACTTCCAGCCTCAGGACAATGTCCATCATCAGCTGTTGCCTCTAGGGAGGTCTTAGCAATGTTACCAGCCTCACTCTGGTCATGTGCTGAGTCAGAGGAGGTGGCAGCCTCACTAGATATTCTAAGCTCCTTGTCTACACCAGGAGATAGAATTGGGAAACCCCTGTGCTGTGGGTTCTCAGGTGCATGCACTGTTCCTCCCCCTCAATTGTAGAGGAATTCCCAGTAGTAAGTGGTTTCTGGGGAGGGGGTGAGGAGTGCAATTGAGTCAGCACTTGTGCAACTATTAAAGTTGGGCTGTGAGGGGCGGTTGTTTGGGGTAAGGGGTAGAAGCAGTGTGCACCTGGGGTGGATGGTGCTCTTCAATGGCAATCTCCTCAAGTGAGTAAGATCCCAGATAAGTAGGTGCCCCTTGGGTTGCTGCAGGCTCCTGTTGAGAGGAAGCCTGAGCGGCTGTGGCTGGAAGAGTCATTGTATCCACTAGGGGTTTGGACTAGTGGATATATCCTGCGTTTGTGTGCAGGAGCATCCTCAGGGGACTCAATTCCCTGAGTAGCCATTTTGGGTTTCTTTTTGGTGGGTTTGGTGGGGACATTGGATTTGGAGGTGGTGGGTGGGTTCCAGCTGCGTGGGTTTTCGCAGCTTGGCAGCCAGTTTGAGTGTCCGGTCAGAGTTGTGCCGGGAGTATACTTCTGGCAGAACAGCCGTAGCAGGGACTCCCAAGCCAACAAGTCCCTCAGCATTAAGCTGGTCTATAATAATGGCCATTATGAACCGTGGATAGAGTATCCAACGGTTGGCAGTTAGTTTTTGAGCCATATCTTTGAGCTCTGAAAATATTAATTCTGAAAAGTTCAGTGGTTGTTGCTCAAGGATAGAATACATTACCTGCTGCCATTTGGTGGACATTTGATCCCAAGACGATGTCTTAGGGGCCAAACATACATTGACCATGTGAAAAATCAGGCGCTCAGCGTCATTAAAGTGTTTCTTCATGATGGTGGTGGCACTGAGATCACCTTGATATCCATGCTGAGCAAATGATAGATCTATGGTGCCCTTCGGATATCCAGCAGGAGAGGTAGCATCACTCAGTTGAAGAATTTTACGGATTGTTGCAGGAGTAATCACTACTTCTTTGTTGTTGACGACTGACCGGAGGGATGTGTGTTGCTCTCCTCAGTTGTAACAGTAACGTTCATCCAAAATTGGTTCAAGGATTCGGCATGTAAAACGGGGTTCAGAAGGAATGCCTTGTTGTATTGGGACTGAACCATAAGATCGATAGCAGTATCGAACTTAGTCCAGATCGGCGATTTTGTGAGGTAGGCAACACAGTTGTGTCGCGGTTTAATTTGCATAGACGCCATGAAGTTTTGGAGAGGAACGTTAGGTTTGAAGAAGATGAAGCATGGAGAGCTCAGGTTAAGGGTATTATAGGGTACGGGTGAGGAAACGACTGAAGGATGTGGTGTTAGTCATCAGTAGTTTTAAACGACCGTTGACATGGTATTATCCTTTCAGACGTTGAAACAGCTGAAGTCGTGGTGTTAGGCATCAGTAGTTTAGAAAACTACTGAAGACCGTGGTTTTGACTTCAGATGATTGAAACAACTGAGGACATGGTGTTTGTCATCAGTAGTTATGAAACTACTGAAGACAGTGGTTTTGTCATCAGCTGTTGTAAACAACTGAAGACTTGGTATTGGTCATCAGTAGTTATAAAACTGCTGAAGACGTGGTTTTGCTTCAGTTGTTTAAAATGAAACAGCAGTTGTACAAACGACTGAAGAGAAAGTTCTCTTCAGCTGTTTTCGTCAATTCTTAGCTTTTCAGCTGTTTCAAACTGTCCTCAACACATTCATCAGTCTTTATGGCTGATTTCAGTTTTTTTCATAGGACATCAGTACTTATCTGTTTTTACTGATTGCAGTAGTTATGACTGCATCAGTAGTTGTAACTACTTCAGTAGTTTAGAGCAGATGAAGTACTTCAGTACTTGTGAGACATTTAGCCTTCAGTAGTTATAAAAACTACTGAGGTTAAAAGAGCTCATCAGTACTTATATGTGAGGCACTCATGATCATCAGTATGAATTACTGAGATCATCAGTAGTTGTCACCTATTCTAGCTGCAGCATACCAAGCCTTAACACCAGGTTTTGGAAAGTTGAACTATCCAAGGCTTAGTAAAAATGTCTGCAAGCTCATCAGCACTAGGCACAACTTAGGATCAATCAGACCTTTTTCAAAACAATCCCTTATAAAATGATGTCTGATCTCTATATGTTTGGTCCTAGAGTGCTGGACTGGATTTTTGACAATGCAAAGAGCTGAAGCACTATCCATTAACAATGGAGTCTTAGTCTCTGTAATGCCATAATCCAAAAGTTGGTTTTGAAGCCAGAGTACCTGAGATGTACAGCTTGCAGCAGCAATGTACTCTGCTTCGCAGTGGATGTAGCAACTGAGGTCTGTTTCTTGCTCTGCCAAGAAATCAAGCAGTTGCCTAGGAATTGACATCCACCAGAAGTTGATTTCCTGGTCAACTTACACCCTGCATAGTCACTGTCAGAAAAAGCAACTAATTTACCAGAATGTCGGTAGAATACCATAAACCTAGAGATGGAGTGCCTTGCAGATATCTAAAGATCCTCTTGACTGCAATCAGATGAGACTCTTTAGGTGCAGCCTGAAATCTAGCACAAACACATGTAGCAAACATAATATCTGGTCTAGAAGCTGTTAAATACATCAAGGACCCAATCATACATCTGTAAAGTGTTTCATCAACCACTTTACCTTTCTGATCTGAGTCCAGTTGTGTGGTGCTGCTCATGGGAGTAGAACAGGGCTTACAGTTTTGTAAATCAAACTTTTGCAAAAGATCTTTTGTATATTTGGATTGATGAATAAAAATTCATCAGCCTTTTGTTTGATTTGCAACCCCAGAAAGAACTGTAATTCTCCCATGGCACTCATTTCAAACTTCTGTTGCATCAACTTTGTAAAGGCATCACACAACTTTGGATCAGAGGATGCAAAAATGATATCATCTACATAAATTTGAACAAGTAGATTATGCTGCCCAGCTTTCTTAATAAATAAAGTCTTGTCTATGGAGCCTCTAGTGAAATTGTTTTCCAGAAGAAAGTTTGATAATGTCTCATACCAGGCTCTGGGAGCTTGTTTTAACCCATAAAGAGCTTTATCAAGCTTATACACCCAATTAGGATGTTTATTGTCCTCAAAGCCTGGAGGTTGACATACATAAACCTCTTCTTTAACTTTTCCATACAAAAATGCACTTTTGACATCCATTTGAAGACTTTAAGTTTTGATAAGCAGCATAAGCTAAAAACAATCGAATTGCTTCCAGTCTGGCTACAGGGGCAAAGGTTTCATCATAATCAATACCTTCTTCTTGTGCAAACCCCTGAACAACCAGTCTGGCCTTGTTCTTAACAATAAGCCCATTTTCATCAGTTTTGTTCCTAAACACCCATTTAGTGCCTATTGCACACTTACCTGGAGGTAGAGGAACCAGTTCCCACACTTGCTGTTTCTTGAACTGAAGAAGCTCAAGCTGCATGGCATCAACCCATCCATTGTCCTTTAAAGCAATGTGATAATTCTTTGGCTCTTGCTGACTGATGAAGAGAGCATAGAAGCAGAAATTTGACAATTGACTTCTTGTTGATACTCCAGCAGTGATATCACCAATGATTTGAGACATAGGGTGATTCTTCAGATCTTGATACACAATGAGATCTGTGCAAGTGTTTGTAGCCGGTTCAGCAGCAACAGATGGTGATGGTGAATCATTTCCTTGAAACCAATCAGTGGATGGTAATTCAAAGGAAGTTGAATTCGAAGAAATCTCATCAGCATTTGTTGTGGATGGTGCTACTGGCGCTACAGGAACATCAGGTCTAGTTGAGTCAGGCAGCTGATCACTAAACCTGAAGAGGTGAGTACTGCAATCATCATCATCATCAGCAGTACCACCAGGTGGTGAACTGTTGACAGGAGCAACAGCAGGAGTTTGATAGGGAACATATTGCAGTATGTCCAAATCAAATAACTCCACAGGACTTTGTGGAATCTTGTCCTTTGGAGATTCATTAAACTTAACATGTAGAGTTTCTTCAACCATCTTTGTTCTGCAGTTGAAGACTCTGTATGCCTTGCAAGTAGATGAATAACCAACAAAGTATCCTGCATCCACCTTAGGATCAAATTTGTGGAGTTGATCCTTTGTGTTGAGAATAAAACAGGGACACCCAAATGCTTTGAAAAATGAAATCAGAGGAGCCAAATGATGGAGAACTTCATATGGAGTCTTCATCAACCTCTGATTTACTAAAACTCTATTTTGCACATAACAAGCTGTGTTGACAGCTTCGGCCCAAAAGGTCAATGGCAAACCTGAGTCAGCCAGCATGGACCTGGCAGCTTCAATGAGGTCCTGTTCTTTCTCTCCACTACTCCATTTTGTTCTGGAGTCCTTGGAATGCTGAACTGCCTTTTGATCCCTTTGAAAGATAGAAGTCATCAAGTGTATGATTTCTGAACTCAGTTCCATTATCACTCCTAATACACTTGACTGGAAGGGAATACTGCTTCTCAATGTACAGCACAAAGTGGATAATCTTCTGAGCAGCCTCATCCTTTGAATGTAGAAAGAAAGTCCATACAAATCTGGAGTAATCATCCACAATTACCAGACAGTATTTCTTCTTTGCCATGCTCATTACTCTCACAGGACCAAATAGATCCATATGCAGTAATTGCAAGCAGGCAGTGGACTTGGACACTTCAATAGGAGGAAATGAGACCTTGTGCTGTTTTCCTTTTAAACAAGCAGTGCATGTTTCATCACAGTGGAACTCCTTTATTGGTAAGCCTCTGACTAAACTATTGTGGCTAAGCTGATTCATGTTTTTGAGATTAACATGACCAAGCCTCCTGTGCCACAGTTTAGATTCTTGAAAAGAGGCTTTGGAAAATAGGCAAGGATTGCCTTTGAGATCTATCTTCTTAGAGAGATCTAAGGCATACACTCTTCCTGTCCTGTTGGCTTTCAGGAGAGTGTGATCATCCAACACCTTGTCAATCAAGTGCAAAACTTTGGATGACAGAATCCTACAGTTTTGACTTGTGAAAAGGGCAACATGGCCTTTATCACACATTTGACTGACACTCAAGAGGTTGTACTTGAGATTTTCCACATGATTAACATCATCAATTTGATTTCTCCATTGGAGACAAAGCCCTTACCGATGATGTAACCCCTAGCATCATTGCCAAAAGAGACAAATCCCTTCTTTCCTTGAGAGTAGTCATGAAGAAGAGAGATGTTCCCAGTCATGTGCATAGATCCCCCACTGTCTACATACCAGATGCTACTTTGGCATGTTGAAGAACCCTGCAATAATAAACAATCAGTTAGTTTTAGAGACCCAAACCTTTTTGTTTTGGGCCTGGTCTCATCAATAGATGGTAAACTAACATGTTTATTTGTAACAACAGCCTGAGAAGAAGAAGATGGTGTAGAAGAGGAGTCCTTTGGCTTAGACCTCCTTTTCTGTGGTTTCAACATAGGAGAATCTAGTTGGTTAACTCTACCCAACAATGTTGTACCATCATCACCAGCTGTGTCTGATTTTGTGATAAAGCTTTCAGCTCATCAGACACATTGCTAGTGGAGTTAGATAAGGTCCTATGTTGCACCTTCTTCTTTTGAGCACCCTCAGCTGTCACCTGTTTAACTCCTTCCTTTTTGATTGCTTTAAGGACTTAAGGGTTACAGGATTTGATGTTGCTGATACAAATGTGGTCTCAAACTCAGTTTTCATTTTTACCATTTTCTCATTAATTTCTTCTTTTTGTTTGAGTTTGGAACCTCTTTTGTACCAACAATCATCTGTAAGATGATTGAACAAACCACATACTTCACATGGTTTCTTCTTCATCTTAGGTTGATCATCAACTAAAGATGGTGAAGCAACAGAAGACTTGTTCTTCAATGCTTTGGAAGCATTGGTTGCTTTCTTGACATCCTCTTTAGTAGCCTTCAAACTCTTTCTACTGCCAGTTTTCTTCTCTTCAGTGCTGACAGCAGTTGAAGTTTGAACTTCAGGTGTTAAATCCTGCTCTCCAGTCCTTTCAGGACCTTCAGGATTGACTCCTGAGTTGATCAACTTATTGATCATGTGAATGTCAGCATTTGGACCATCAACATCAGCTGATAGGTTCAAGGAGGACTTGATGCTGACTGCTACTTCTGATTGTGCTGTATCAGAAGGTAGATCACATGATTTGATGGATTGGTTATCACTCTCACCATCAGATTCTACCTCTGCTCTCTGGGGTAAAATCTGTAGGTGGAGCAGTGTGATTGTAGCCAATGCCAAACTTCACATTTGAAGCAGATTGCTTACTAAGAAGCATTTCAAAACCTTTGCATGATTGTACCCATCTATCACACTCGACCTGGGTAACTGCAAGGGTTTCTTTGAGATCTTTGTACTTCTCTAGAAGTACATCTTCTCTAGCCTTATCATCAATTATTTTGCAATTCAGTTTATAAACCTCATCATTTTTATCTTTGAGCACAAACTCAAACTCAGCTTTGTTTTTGGAAATTATTTGTTCTAGCTCAATGTTCTTATTAATTAAAGCTACATTTGCTTCTCTAATGGAAGCAAATGCTGCTATGCATTGTTCAGAACATAATTTGGCTTTTGCCTCAGAGGATACCTGTGATACCTGAGGTGTAGAGGCATTGGAAGATGAAGTATCAGCAGACTCCAAAGCCATAAGAGCTAGATTCCCAAAGGGACTGTCACCACCATGTTGACCAGCACCTGAGAACAGTTGATCATGACCAGACAAGTCATCTGGTAAACTGCTCCAGTCAACAACTCCTGGGGTGAAGAAGCTGTGTTGTTGAGATGAAGGTTGTTGATGAGATAGGGAAGGCTGAGGTTCTGGTAATGCATGAGGTTGTGGTGTCATAGGAACTTGAACTTGATTTGACTGTGGCATGTAATAACCAGGGTACTGATATGGCATTTGGCCCTGAGGAACAAAATATGCCGGAGATTGTTGTTGAGGATGATGACTAGATGTGACAGGATGTTGCCCTCTGTGTTGTTGACTATTGCCAGGAAAAGTCACAAAGGGTGCAGTAGAGTTAGATCCAGTTGATCTACACTCTCTTGCAAAGTGTCCAAGCCGTTGGCATTTGTGACACCTCAACTTGCTCTTGTCAAAACCAACTTTGGTTTTGCCAGAGAGTCCTGGGAATTTTCTTCCAGTTCTTTTGTAGAACTTCTGAGATCTGATATTTATCAAGGCCATTTGGCTCAAAATATCCATCTCTTCTAAGTCATCATCAGCAATCCCCTTGAGATCATCCATAATGAAACATAAATTGTCATTATTACATCCAGTGAACTGACCATCAACACTTACAAATGCAGAATTAGAAGTGCTCGAAGAGAAATTAATATGCTCATCATACTGGCATTCAGATGAAGCATATTCTGACTCATGACCCACCAAGGCAGTGTTGCCTTGTATAAAGTCTTCAGTGAGCTTTCCAGATGAAGACAGCTTTCTCTTCTGTTCTATCTCTCTCTCAAAAGTGAGCAATTTCCCATGGAGTTGGGTGAGAGATAGTTTGTCCAAACTTGCACTGGAGCGTAGGACAATAGTATATGTGTCCCATCTCTCAGGCAGTGATCTGAGAAATCTGTTATTCATCTGAATATTGGTGTATTCAAGTTTGACCATTTTTAGTTCAGAGATCAAACAAGAAAACCGCTCATATTGTTGAGTCAGTGTCTCACCCTTTCTATGAGAGAATGTCTCATATTGTTGGGCAAGAATTTCTCTATTATTTGCCAAGACCTCATCTGTTCCTCCAAATTGTTCTTTCAAAGCAATCCAGAGGTCATGGGCAGTTTCATGATGCATTAGCCCAGAATAGATTTCATTGGGCAAAGCCATGGCCAGAATTCCATGGGCTTTTGCATCAATCTCAAGCAACTTCTTATCCTCATCTGAGTATTGCTCCCTCCTCTTCGGAACCATTTGATTGGTTTCCGGGTTATTCACCATAGGCTTGTGTGGACCATGTACCACTGATGTCCAACACCCTGCGCTGTTAACAGACAGGTGATGGAGCATACGTCTTTGCCATATGTTATACTCATTCCTAACCAGCATAGGAGGCTTGGTTGAGGAACCAGTATTGTGAGGATCATGGAGGGAGTGGTCATTTTCAGTTCAAAAACAGTTAGTTCAAGTTTTAAAAAAGTTTTAGACAAACCACACAAACTCAATGAGAACCAAGAAAAAGATCTCAGGATGAATGAGCAGAAATACAGAAAATTCAATCTCTATAACCGTTTCTTGCAAAAACAAAAGCTAATTCAATCAAACTTGGATCTTGAATAGCAGTTTCAATGATCAATTATTAGATCGATCAATGATTAACCTGCTCTGATACCATTTGACAGGATCAGTGATCACAAGTTTGATGTATCAGAATATAAAGCAGCGGAATACAAACACGAATTAGACAAATTGTAGCAAGCCAACGATATTTGTGAGCATTAAGATCGCATACAGTTATAGGGAGAGAATATGTATTTCTGATTTCTAGGAATGTTTATAGATGTAGAATATTTCTAATCGAATCAATCATCCATTCCATTCAATTACTCATTTCACTCAATGATTACAATAGGTTGTCACTCCTTATATAGAGTGCAACAGTCACTGCTGTTATCACGGAAAGTGACAACTGGCAGATCCATACAGAAATAACTAATTCTTAACAAACTACTGAAATGTTCACAACTACTGAGAACATATCAGCAAGTTAAGTACAAAATATAAAACTACTGAAACTACAACGACTGAAGAACAAGCTCTTCAGTCGTTTTACAAAACTACTGAACACATAGAAAATAAAACTACTGATATCACAACTACTGAAGAAGTACTCTTCAGCAGTTGTGACAAACTACTGAGGCTTCAGTACTTGATCTTCAGACTTTGACCTTCAGGTGTTTCATCAGCTGATGACTTCAGTAGATATCATCAGCTGATGTCTTCAGTCTTTGTCTTCAGACTTTGTACATCAGTTGTTGATCTTCAGCACTTGTGAACTCTTCAGCTGTTGTACTTCAGTACTTTGGTCTTTCAGCTTCAGCACTTGTGTTCTTCAGCTGTTGTACTTCAGCACTTTGGTTCTTCAGCTGTTAGGTCTTCAGCACTTGATCTTCAGCTGTTGAAGTCTTCAGCAGTTGTCAAACTACTGATGAGGCTTTCAGCAGTTGTTGTGATACCGTGTGGGACTTAGAGGTTTTCTGATCTTGGCTCATTGGTTCTTTTGGTCCAACAGGTACCGTACCTATTCAAAGAGGAACGATATTGAGTACGACTCAATGTCGTAGCTCAAAGGATGAGCAAGATAAAATGAAGGCAATCCCATAACATCTGCTATTGGATCCATCATGTATGCGATGATATGCACTCGACGGACGTGTCATGCGCCTTAAGCATGACAAGCCGTTACCAGCAAAATCCTGGAAACAGTCATTGGATGGCTGTTAAGAACATACTTAAGTACCTAAGGAGGACAATAGATAGTTCCTAATCTATGGATCTGGTGATGAGGAACTCGTTGTAAAAGGTTACACGGATGCGAGTTTCCAAACGATCGGACGATTCTCGGTCACAATCGAGATATATTTCATTCTGAATGGAGAGTGGTCTCTGGAAAAGCTCCAAACAGGAGTGGTGGCTCTATCAACTACAGAATCAGAATACGTCACCGCCTCATTGGCAGCTCAAGAAGCTGCATGGTAAAGAAATTCATTGCCGATTTGGGGGTTGTCCCTTCCATTCAGGACCCCCTAGAGATCTTTTGTGATAATGAGGGTGCGATTGCTCAAATCAAGGAACCTCGTGCTCATCAAAAGACTAGGCACATTGAGCGGAGATTCAACTACATACGAGATGAAGTTGAAAAAGGAAAGATATGTATTCGCAAAGTTCACACGGATCAGAACATTGCGGATCCTCTCACGAAGCTCTTGAAAAGGCAAAACATGAAGGTCATACTTGTGCCATGGGACTTCGATATTCTAGTGATTGGATTTGATCTGTAAATTTTGTATTTGGATATGTGGAACTCTTTATTATTTGAATAAAATTATTTGGTTATAATGTTTCAATTAATTTCCAATTTAGCATGTTTAATCCATGAGTAAATCGTTTACTCTAAATGTCCGTAGTCGTTCATACTTGTGGGAACAAGTGTGAGGGTAAGATTATTATGAACTACCAAGGTTGCTACCAAGGTTCATAGATATTTGTGGCATACAAATATTAGACTAACCCGCATCTCAAATTTTACTACATGGAATCTTTTTGATTGATCATAAGTAAATTTGAGTAAAGGCGAATATCATTTGGTATCCTCCGACCTGAGATACATATTGGGTTTTGATATTCACCAAGTATTATACGTTGAACTGTTCTTCACTGTCATGAAATAGTAGACAGCACATAAGGGTATGTTCAGGTATGACACGAGGTGTTTGTGAGAAACGTATGTAGTCAAGATGGAATTTGTTCTCTTATTCGTTGAGAGTTAGATGTCTAAGGCTGATAAGTTAAATCAACAAGGAATGATCACTCTATGTTCTTGGATTTAACATGACATCTGTAACAAAAGGATAGATGATTAATTCACCTAAATCATTTCAAGTAGGGTACTTGAAAGGGATGATGTTATTGAATGGCTATAAGTCATGCGTATTAAGGGTAGTAAACCGTTGTTAGGCGGTATTTACTACTTGCATCAATCTTCTATGAATCTTGTGCAAGTGGGAGATTGTTAGATTCTATATGCCCAAGACACATAGAACATTGATGCGGTTAGTATGTCATGATCCAAGTCGGGTTATACCCAATAACAAGCTTTGCAATCACTGACAATTATTCAATTGATGATATGATCATGTAATTAAATAATAACACCAAATTTAGAAAATGGGTTTTCTGAATAAGTTGCATGTGAGATGGAACAACTATTAGGATTTTGTTCAATAATATTACTTATGTTATTTAAGTTAGTTAGATAACATAACTAATTAAAAGAGTGTATAAGTTATACAATTAAATGTTAATTGTATAAACTTTCAAGGGACTATTATATAAAATTGGATTAATGGTTTTTGGGGGGACTTGCTTTTGACCAACATTTCGGCCGCCCACCCCACCCCAATGAGAGTCTTTACTTTCTTTAATCCAAGTCTAGTTCTATACTCTTTGTTCTCTCATTAAACACACATGCAAAACAATTCTCATCAGCTCTCTCTCCCTTAAACTTACGGGTTTTTTCAGCCAGATAGAGGGTTTTCTTGAGGAACTTTGGTGTTGTTCTCCCTAGCAAGAAGAGTGCATTGCATATAAGCATTGGGTATACAAGCTTAAGGGATCCTTCCTTGGAGTCTTGGCCGATTCACAAGCATCTTTCAACCCTTCTTAGTCGACCTTTTGGCTGGAGAAAGGTAGTTCATCACAGCTTTATGAAGCTGTGATTTTATGTAGTTTAACTTGTGTTCATAGCTTGTTCATTCACATATTTAAGATCTTTTGATTTGGGTTTGTTTTTCATCTTAAAACATCATAAGAACATGGATTTTTCGGAATATAAACATGTTATAATTCTATACTTCCGCTGCATTTTTTCAGAAAGTTTAAAAGGTTAAACTTGTTTACTTTGTGTTCTATCAAACCCATCATTAGGCATCATACATTCGGATGTATGTGGTCCTTTTAAGCCAATGACTAGGTACCATGAAAGATACTTCATTACCTTTACCGACGACTATAGTCCATATGGTTATGTGTACTTGTTAAGACACAAAGATGAAGCTTTTGAAATGTTCAAAATCTTCCAAAATGAAGTAGAAAATCAACTCAACAAGAAAATAAAAATTCTCCGCACCAATAGAGGAGGTGAATACCTAAGTGATGCTTTTAGAGATCATCTTAGAAGTTGTGGTATTGTCTCACAACTATCTCCACATGGAATGCCACAACATAATGGCGTGTTAGAGAGGAGAAATCGAACTCTATTGGATATGGTTCGATATGATGGCTAGAAGCTCACTGCCTCTATCATTTTGGGGTTTCGCTTTGCTCTTTATGGCCCGTATCTTGAATATGGCCCCAACCAAGAAACTCGAAACAACACCTTTTCAAATATGGCAGGAAGGGTTCTATCACTGTCATATTTAAAGGTTCGGGGTTGTGAGGCTTATGTTAAGACTCCCACCTCAAACAAACTAGAAAGCCATTCCACTAAGTGTATCTTCATTGGATATCCGAGAGAATCTATGGGATATTATTTCTATGATCCATTGGAACAAAAGGAGTTTGTTACTAAGAAGGTTGAGTTCTTAGAAGCTAAGTTCTTTACGGAAGGAACTAGCAGTAGAACTGTGTCAATGTATCTTGTAGTTAAGATCCACAGTTCTACAAGATAGTTGGAACCAAGTGTGGGACTTGGTTGAACCACCTCTTAACTACAAGATAGTTGGAAGTAAGTGGGTTTTCAAGAAGAAAACCGATATGCATGGAAACTTGGATACTTATAAAGCTAGACTTGTAGCAAAAGGTTTCACTCAAACTCAAGGAGTTGATTATGGTGAGAGCTTCTCACCAGTAGCAATGCTAAAGTCTATTAGGATATTATTTGCCACAGCTGCTTATTATGATTTTGAGATCTGGCAAATGGATGTCAAAACCACTTTTGTAAATGGATATCTTGAGTAAGATGTCTATATGGTTCAGCCTGAAGGTTTTGTCGACTCAAAACATCCTAATAAAGTATGCAAGTTAAAGAAATCAATCTATGGATTGAAGCAAGCATCAAGGAGTTGGAATCACCGATTTGATGAAGAAATAATCAAATTTGGATTCATCAAAAACGCTAATAAAGCATGTGTATATAAGAAGGCTAGTAGGAGCATCACCATTTTCCTAGTATTGTATGTTGATGACATCCTACTATTTGGGGATGACATTCCAACCATGGAGGGTGTAAAAGCCTGGCTTGGAAGTTGTTTCTCCATTAAGGATCTTGGTGAAGCTGCCTATATTTTAGGAATAAGGATCTATAGGGATAGATCAAGGCGGTTGATAGGTTTGAATCAAAGTGCATACATTGATAAGATCTTGAAAAGGTTAAAGATGGAAAACTATAAGAAATGTATCGTACCTATTCAAAGAGGAACACTATTAAGCAAGACTCAATGTCCAAGCTCAAAGGATGAGCAAGACAAATTGAAGGGAATCCCGTATGCGTGTGCTATAGGATCCAGCATGTATGCAATGATATGCACCAGACCGGACGTGTCATGTGCTTTGAGCATGACAAGCCGATACCAACAAAATCCTGGAAACAGTTATTGGATGGCTGTTAAGAACATTCTTAAGTACCTAAGGAGGACTAAAGATATGTTCCTAATCTATGGATCTTGTGAGGAGGAACTCATAGTAAAGGGTTAAATGAATGCAAGTTTCCAAACTGATCGGGATGATTCACGATCACAATCGGGGTAATTTTCATCTTGAATGGAGGAGCAATCTCTTGGAAGAGCTCTAAGCAAGATGTGGTGGCATTATCAACTACAGAGTCAGAATACATCGCCGCTTCATTAGCAGCTCAGGAAGGTGCATGGTTAAAGAAGTTCATTGCCGATCTAGGGGTGGTCGCTTCCATTCAGGACCCCTAGAAATTCTTTGTGATAACGAGGGTGTGATTGCTCAAATCAAGGAACCCCGTGCACATCAAAAGACTAGGCACATTAAACGAAGATTTAACTACATAAGGGATGAAGTTGAAAAGGGAAAGATATGTATTCGCAAATTTCACATGGATCAAAACATTGCGGATCCACTTACAAAGCTTCTTGAAAAGGCAAAGCATGAAAGTCATAATTGTGCAATGGGACTTCAATATTATAGTAAGCGGATATGATCTTTAATTTCTGTAATCAAATATTGTAACCCTTTATTACTTGAATGAATTATTTGGTTATAATGATTCAACTAATATTTCTATTTTGCATGTTTAAAATCCATGAGTAAATTATTTACTCAGAACGTCCGTAGTTTTTCATGCTTGTGGGAACAAGTATGAAGGTAATGCTATTATGAACTTGGATTAGTAGATATTCATATGGATGAATATAGAGCAAAAGGTTCCTGCCAAAGTTCATAGATATTTATGTGATGCAAATATTGGACTGACCTGCATCTTAAATATTACTAAATGGAATCTTCCAGATTGATCATAAGTAATTTTGAGTAAAGGCGAACATCATTTGCTATCCTCTGACCTGAGACACATATTGGGTCTTGATATTTACCGAATATTATACTTTGACTTAGCTCTTCGTTGTTCTAAAACATGGCAGTACATAAGTCTAAGTTCAGGCATGATATAAGGTAATTATGAGAGACGTATGTAGTCAAGATGGGATTTGTCTCTCTTATTCGTTGAGAGTAAAATTTCTAAGGCCTGATAAAGTTAAATCAATGGAGAATGATCACTTTGTGTCTCTAGGATTTAACATGACATCTGCGACAAAAGGATAAATGATTGATTCACCTAAAACATTTCAAGTATGGTACTTGAAGGGGATGATGTTATTAAATGGAACTTAGTCATGCATATTAAGGGTAGTAAACCGTTGTTAGGCGGTATTTACTGCTTGCATCAATCTTCTATGAATCTTGTGCAAGTGGGAGATTGTTGGATCTTATATGCCCAAGACACATACAATATTGATGTGGTTAGTACGTTATGATCCAAGTCGAGTCATACCCAATAACAAGCTATAAAAACACAAATTAAATATTTATTTGTTGATGAGATCATACAAATAAATATTGACACCAATTTAGAAAATTGGTTTTCTAAAACCTTGCTTTTGTAAAAGAACAACATTATATGGATAATTTTTCATGAGATATATTTGTTTCATTATTTAAGTAAGTTAAATAATAACAAATAAAAGTGTGTTAATGTTATAAAATGTTGGGGTTCAACAATTGAGTAAACAGAAGCTTACCAAATCATAATTACATCCAACTAAAGAACTCATTATACAAGTTCAGAGACCAAGTTGATTACAACAAAATAAGACAATTCAACATGACAAAGTCAACATCAAGACAATTAGAAAGTCAAATTTAGGTCATGTTGTAATATTAGTATAAATATACCCACTAGTGCATTTATGCAAGTGTGGCTTTTTGTGTGTGTTTCTCATGGTGTGTACACCACCCAAGGAGAAATTATCTCTTTTGGGTGGGTTTGGTTTCACCAGCCATCTATGATTCTCATTGTAACTTGTTTATCAACATCAATGAAATCATAATATTATTATTATCCATCTCTTTGTTCTTTGATTCACACACATCCACCCATCTTAATTTTGATTTCTAGATTTGAACATGATGAATCCTAAGATCCAAGCTCAATGAATCTAAAATATTGATTTAGCAAAATGGTATCAGAGTTGTTGGTTGTTGGACTTATCTAGTTTTAGATCTAATTTCATCTTTAATGATGATAATAACAATGAAGAAAAGAAGAAAAATGAAGAACCAAGTCCATGTTCATCAAAAACCCATTTGTTCTTACCCAAATTCACAAGAAAAACCAACAAATCTGTTCAACTATGGTACGATTTGAAGAATTGTGAACATGTTCATGATCATTCCTTCAAAATTCAACGCAATTGAACAAGATTAACATCAAAAAACAGAAAAAGACACATTTGTTCATCTCAAAATCAAGAAGAGAAATCATTAGATCTGTTGTAATATGGTACGATTTGAAGATATATAATCATTCACTGGATTATTCCTTCAAAATTCAATGCAATTGAACACGATTATCATTAAAAACAAAGAAAAGATGAAGAAATGGAAGCTACTGTTGATTCCCGACCTGCACTGCAGTGTGAAATCGTTTTTGTTCAAGTCTGAAAAACAAATGCGAATGAACAAAAACAAATGCGGATGAAGCTTCATCAAATGTGGATGTGTTATACACAAATGCGGATGTGTTATACACAAATGCGGATGTGTTATACACAAATGCGGATGTGTTATACACAAATGCAGATGAATTGCCACCAAATGCGGATGACTTGCCAACAAATGCGGATGACTTGTCACCAAATGCGGATGACTTGTCACAAATGCGGATGACTTGTCACCAAATTTGGATGACTTGGCAAAAAATGCGGATGACTTGTCACAAATGCAGATGACTTGTAAACCAAATGTGGATGCCTGGACACCAAATGCGGTTGACTTATAAATATGTGGGTACTCTAAGCACAAATGCGGATGCTTTGAAGTCAAATGCGGATGCATTGAAATCAAATACGGATGCCTTGCAAACAAATGCGGATGCTTTGTAAACAAATGCGAATTAGCAAAGAAATGCGGATGTGTTTCAAGAAATGCTTATGAACAGTTGATAAACAGGACTTCAAAAAGAATAGAAAAACATGAACATAGATGATTGCAACCAACAGGCACGTCCATTGTGATCATGAAAGAAAAAGCAAAAAAAAGAGTATAGAATCAACTTTGGACACTTTTTCACAAATTCATGCAGGGACTTGTACAACTATCAGATGCCCTTTTTGAAGTACTTGAGCTCACATTTTTTTGTTTTACACCTGTCTGACTACTGAGCGGACAGTTAGCCAGACTTTAATCAAAGGAGGACTCATTATCTAAAAATTTCAATTAACAAATTTTTTTAAAAGAGTGAAAATGTGTTCAACATTGACTCATGTTCTTGATGCTATTTATTGAAGTTCAAAGCCTCACCATATGCCTAATACATTCTAATCCTTGAGTTGTGATATGAACTGTAATCCAAAATTGATACAACCCATATCCAATACCAAGAAGTATTCTCAAAAGATTCTAACCTTTTTTAGAAATATATTAGGAGGAGCTTAATCTGAGGGGGAGAACATCAATGAATTGTGCCAGAACATCAATTGATCAAGAAGACATGTGACAGAGAAGATCTTCAAATTCAAGGTTTGGCAAGCATCAGTTTAGGGGGAGTATTGTTGGGGTTCAAAAATTGAGTAAACTAAAGCTTACCAAATCATAATTAAATCCAACTGAAGAACTCATTGTACAAGTTTAGAGACCAAGTTGATTACAACAAAACAAGACAATTCAACATGACAAAGTCAACATCAAGACAATTAGAAAGACAAAATTAGGTCATGTTGTAATATTAGTATAAATAGACCCACTAGTGCATTTGTGCAAGTGTGGCTTTTTGTGTGTGTTTCTCATGGTGTGAATCACCACTCAAGGAGAAATCCTCTCCTTTGGGTGGGTTTGATTTCACAGCCATCTATGATTCTCATTGTAACTTTTTTATCAATATCAAGGAAATCATAACATTATTATCATCCATCTCTTTGTTCTTTGATTCACACACGTCCACCTATCTTAATTATGATTTCTAGATCTGAACATGATGAATCCTAAGATCCAAGCTCAATGAATCTGAAATATTTATTTACCAAAATGGTATGAGAGCATTTATTCTCTGTATTCAATCAACTTTCATATATAATACAAAAGCATTTATGAGTATATTTCTGCATTGAATGTTCTTTGATTGTTGTTTCCGCCACTCAATCATTGACTTGATTATCATATTCGATTCACAGTAAGAATCTCAATATTACTTACAAGGTTTTAATTTTATAAAGTAATGGGTTAAGAGTGTAAATTTTATAAAATGTTGAAAGTGGGGGGAACCCATTTTCAAGTGGAGTTTCGGCCGCCCAAGTGGACATTGGGACTCCCTTTTGTGTCTTGGTCCAACCAACACTTTCACCACTCTTGCACTCTTCCTTCATTTCATACTTTTCTCTAAGTCATACTCAAGCAAGAACTCTCTCAAGTGTGGCTGAAAATTTTGGATTCCAGGAAAGAAAAGGCTGAAAATTTTTGGACTCTTGAGGAGCTAAGAAAGAGAGTTCTTTGGTGTTGTGCTCCCTAACAAGCTTGGTGTTTGGAAGGGCTTGTGGGTATACAAGCTTGAGGTCTTTTCCTTTTGAAGGCTAGACATTCAAGAACATCATCTTCTTCATCTTTTACATCTACAACGTCTTATGCAAGAAAGGTTGTTTCTTTGTACACCCTATGGTTGTTGCTTTAGTTTGATAGCATACTATTTCACATATATTATTGATCCTGGATTTTGGGTTTTGTTTGTGCTTTAAAATGGTGAAATTTTTCAGATTACAAACCATATGTTAAACCTACATTCCGCTGCATTTTTCATGTTTAAATGGTTAACTAGCTTTGTTTTACATGTTACAAAACCCAACATTAATAGGATTAATGATTTTAATAAAAAGGGATTTTACTAAAAAGAGAACCATAGGGTGCCATGTATTTCAAAGCATGCAAATACAAGGTACATAGAGTTTTCATGACTAGAATTAATGGAAAGTAAAATCCCTTTGGAAATAGTTAACACCATCTTTTTACACGACACTCGAATCACTTGAGAACTGTTTGTGGGATAAAGGTCACTTAACCACTTTTAGGGAACTTGTGTGTTTGAGGTGGACTTAACATATTTGTGGGATAAAGGTCACCTAACCACTTGTATGTGTAAACTCACATGTGTGTGTAAGTAGGACGACTTCAATTAAAAACCATGTGCATAGGGTCACCGAAGCATGGCGTATAATGGTGTTGATGGGATTTTACATGCCAACTAAACATAAGATGTTTAACCAATCCCATAAGGTTATAAGTCGTAAAAGGTTGCAATTGTCAAATGTTGACTACCTTGTTAATTTAAATAACAGGATAAAGGTCACCTAACCATCATTTAAATGTAACATTGGATTCTAGATTTTAATTGTTAATTGTCTACGAGACATGAAAAGGGTATTAATGATTAAAATGAAATTTTCAAAAAAATTAATATGAAATTTTTAAATTTTGTAGAAATGGCCGCAAACAATAATGCTACCACCCCGACCGTCCATACCCTATCGCTCAGAACCATCTTAGAGAGAGATCGTCTTAACCATAATAATTTTATGGACTGGTTTCGAAACTTGAGAATTGTTCTCAAGCAAGAGAAAAAGGCCCATGTCCTTAACGATCCCATTCCTGACCAACCCAACCCCGAGGATGTTAAGGCCTGTAACGATTGGCTTCAGTATACTAAGGATTCCATGCAGGTTTCCTTCCTCATGTTGGGAACTATGATTGCCGAAATCCAAAAGGATTTGGAGCGTCTTAGGGCATATGACATAATTACCCAGTTGAAGGAAATGTTCCTTCAACAAGGTAGAGTGGAGTGCTTCGAAACGATTCGAGCGCTTCACGCGTGTCGCATGGAAGAAACCCAATCGGTATCATCTTATGTTCTTAAGATGAAAAGCCACGTTGATCTTTCGAGAAGCTTAATTGCCCTATCTCAAAGGAGTTGGCCACATATTTGATCCTTAATGGCCTAACCAAAAGGTTTGAGATGTTCATAATGAATTACAATATGAACGGATGGGACAAGAGCATTGGTGAGCTTCACGGAATGCTCAAAACAGCCGAAGCAGGGATGGGTAGAAAGGTTCTACCTGTTCTCTCAATCAATGAGGGAGCCAATAAGAAAAGGCCATTCCCCGATCCCAAGGAAAATGTTGTCAAAGGAATGGGGTACATAAAAGTCAAAGGGAAAGGGAAGGCTAAAGCGGAACCTCCAAAGCCTAAGCTTAAGAAGCCTAAGTTAATGGAGAACGATCCATGCTTTGAGTGTGGTGAGATAGGACATTGGAAAACCTATATCAAAGAGATAAGAAACAAGAGGGATGCTTGGGAAACCTCAGGTACAACTTTCATGATTCATATTGGTTTAAATGTTATTTCTTCAAACACATGGGTATTGGATACCGGATGTGGAACTCATATGCAATTTGTTGTAGGGGTTCAAAAGAAATAAGCACTTCAATAAGGGAGACACAAGTCTCTACATGGGCAACGAAGCAAAAGTTGATGTCTAAGCCAAAGGGGACTATATTATGAAACTTTCAAATGGTTTGGAAGTTTTTCTTAAGAACATTTTGTATGCTCCTAGTCTAACTAGGAACATAATTTCTGTTTCTCTTTTAAAACAATATGGTTATGAATTAAAGTTTGTTAACAATGGTATTTATGTTTGTATGGATGATGTATTTTATTTCAAGGCTATGCCTTTTAATGGGATCTGTGAATTGGTTCATGATGATTCATCCTATAATAGCTCATTATACCAAACAAGCACCAAGAAACTTAAAATGGGTTTAAGTGATTCTTATCTTTGGCATTGTCGTCTTGCTCACATAAACAAGAATCGGATTCAAACACTTCAAAAGAATGGTCTTTTGAAAACAAATGAAAATGTTTCATTTGATAAGTGTGAATCTTGTTTACAAGGTATGATGACCAAGTTGCCCTTTAGTGGTACTAACGAGTGGGCAAAAGAGTTCTTGGGAATCATACATTCGGATGTATGTGGTCCTTTTAAGACAATGACAAGAAGTGGTGAAAGATACTTCATTACTTTTACCGACGATTATAGTCGCTATGGTTATGTATACTTGATAACACATAAGTATGAAGCTTTTGAAATGTTCAAAATCTTCAAGAATGAAGTAGAAAATCAACTCAATAAAACTATCAAAGTTATTCATTCACATAGAGGAGGTGAATACCTAAGTGAGGCTTTTTAGGATCATCTAAGAAGTTGTGGGATCATCTCACAACTTACTCCACCTGGAACACCACAACATAATGGTGTCTCTGAAAGGAAAAACCAAACCCTATTGGATATGGTTCGATCTATGATAGCTATAAGCTCTCTACCTCTATCATTTTGGGGCTTCTCATTGCTCTCCGCAGCTCGTATTTTGAATATGGCCCCGACCAAGAAAGTGCATTTGACACCTTCTAAAAAATGGCATGGAAGAGTTCCATTGCTATCATATTTAAAAGTATGGGGTTGTGAAGCTTATGTTAAGCTAAACACCCAAAACAAGTTGGAAAGTCGATCCACTAAGTGTATATTTGTTGGATATCCAAAAGACTGTATAGGATACTACTTCTTTGATCCAATAGAGCAAAAGGTATTTATTGCTCGAAAGGCAGAGTTCTTGGAAGCTAAGTTCGTTATGGAAGGAATAACGTATAGAACAGGGGAATTTGATGAGGATCAAGATCTACAAGCTGATACACGTTTGGTTGAAACTAGCAATCAACAAGAGGTTGTTGATGATGATCAAGAGGTTGATCAATACACACAAAATGCTCGCAGATCTGGTAGAGTTAGCATTCCACTTGAAAGATTTGGATCTTTCATGAATGGATGCTATGTGGTCGACTCCGATGAGCCAACTACATACCATCATGCAATGTCCAATTCGGATCGTGACAAATGACTAGAAGCCATGAACGTTGAGATGCAATCCATGTATGACAACCAAGTTTGGGAATTGGTTGACCCTCCACTTAACTCCAAACCTGTTGGATGCAAGTGGGTTTTCAAGAAGAAAATGGATATGCATGGAAACTTGGATACCTACAAAGCAAGACTTGTAGCAAAAGGTTTCACTCAAACTCAAGGGGTTGATTATGATGAAACTTTCTCGCCTGTGGCAATGCTAAAGTCAATTAGGATATTATTTGCCATAGTTGTATATTATGACTATGAGATTTGGCAAAAGGATGTCAAAATTGCTTTCCTTAATGGACATCTCGAAGAGACTGTCCATATGGTTCAGCTTGATGGTTTTGTCGATCCACAATATCCTAATAAAGTATAGAAGTTAAAGAGATCAATCTATGGATTAAAACAAGCATCGAGGAGTTGGAATCAAAGTTTTGATGAAGAGATCAAGAAATTTGGTTTCATCAAGAACGCTGACGAGGCTTATGTATATAAGAAGGCTAGTGGGAGCATCATTACATTCCTAGTATTGTATGTTGATGACATATTACTTTTTGGAAATGATATTCCAACCATGGAAGGTGTTAAAACCTGGCTTGGAAGTTGTTTTTCCATAAGAGATCTCAGTGAAGCCGCCTATATTTTAAAGATCTATTGGGACAGATCAAGGCGGTTGATAGGTCTAAACCAAAGTGCATATATTGATAAAGTCTTGAAAAGGTTCAAGATGGAAATCTCTAAGAAAGGTATGGTACATATTCAAAGAGGGACAATATAGAGTACATCTCTATGTCCAAGATCAAAGGATGAGCAAGATCGAATGAAGGACACCCCATATGCGTCTGCTATAGGATCCATCATGTATGCGATGATATGCACTAGACCAGACGTGTCATGCGCATTAAGCATGACAAGCAGATATCAGCAGAATCCAGGTAATAGCCATTGGATGGCTGTTAAAAGTATATTGAAATACCTTAGGAGGACTAAGGATATGTTTCTAATATACGGGTCTGGTGAAGAGGAACTCGTTGTAAAGGGTTACACGAATGCGAGCTTCCAAACTTATTGAGTTGATTCTCGATCACAATCGGGGTAAGTCTTCATTATGAATGGAGGAGCAGTGTCCTCGAAGAGTACAAAACAAGACGTGGTAGCATTGTCCACTACAGAATCTGAATACATAGTCGCCTCATTAGCAGCTCAGAAAGCTGTATGGATAAAGAAATTTATCGTCGATCTAGGGGTGGTCTCTACCATTCAAGACCCCCTAGAAATCTTTTGTGATAACGAGGGTGCGATTGCACAAATCAAGGAACCCCGTGCACATCAAAAGACTAGGCACATTGAGCGGAGATTCAACTACATAAGGGATGAAGTTGAATAAGGAAAGATATGTATTCGTAAATTTCACACCGATTAAAACATTGTGTATCCACTCACGAAGCTCCTTGAAAGGGCAAAGCATGAAAGTCATACTTGTGCCTTAGGACTTCGATATTCTAGTGATTGAAATTGATCTATTTAGTATTTAAAAGTTTGGAACAATGTAAAACTTAGTTACAACTATTATAGGTGTTTGATCCGAACCGAACCAAAACCGACCGGACCTATCTATCCTCGTTGAACATGACTAAAAACTTAGTTACAACTATTATAGGTGTTTGATCGTTCGTTGCTCACATCCTTTGTAGCCCTTTGCTCACTTTATTTTTATCATATTTCGAGGTGAGTTTCATGGCCCCGTTTTCATTTTAAACATTTAATAACTAGGGCGAATAGTATGCTCACCCTTTTTATGCTTTGAAATTATTCAATTCATTTGGGACTGTTGTGTTTACTGTTTTGTAAGTACTTATCTAGTATATGAAAGAGTTGTCTTTATGGTTCTGTATATACAACTATTTAACTTTGGTGTTGGAGCTGACGGACAGATATTGATAGTACTATTGGGTTGACACCCCCACCCTTGTTTGTTAGTATACTAGTTAGGACTGACAGTGTCAAGGAACGGGCTCTAGGGTGAATATGTTTCTACAAATTCTTGTGTACGTCATAGGTTTAGTTGTGATGCACATGATTACATGTGATATTACTTGTTTATAACTTTATGCACTCACGTCCTACTAAACCTGCGAACTCACCAAGTTTTGTTTAAACCTACGTACTAAGTTTTGTTTAGTATTTAAACCTGCGAACTCACCAACATTATGTTGACCATTTTGAGCATAAATTTTCAGGTAATAATCATTGAGGATAGCTAGGGAAGCTGGCCTTAGCGTTGACCTTAGTCTTACATTATCTTAAACTTGGGTGCATTTGATATTTACTTGTTATTCATATTTTGGTTACTTGTTCCCGGGTTGTGGGATTTTTACTCTTTTATTTTGTATGACTATGTTTGTCATGGAACTGACTAACCATGACACAAGTCTCCATTTTTGTCCGGTGACGTCATGACACATTGACTTTCATTATTTAATGCATCTCTATTAATTATCAATGTGTTATGACGATCCCGTCCATTACATCCTCGTGTTTCTGCTATAAACGGGGGTGTGACAGTCAGGGCCCAAGATGATCTAAACATGGATATACTGGATTTGGCCAGGTAGTTTGGGCAGGCAAGTGCTCATCCAGAAGGTGCTCGTGAGGCAGGCAGAGATCATGGAGAATCATGTGCTGAAGCTCCCAAGGAAGGTGTTGCAGGAGATGGTAAAGACAAATCAAAGGCAACAGAGGATACTAGTGCTGAAGACGAGTGAAGGTGGTAAGATCATGTAAAGGTTGGACTCACCTTAGTTTTGATTGTTTACTTTTGCTTGTAATAGGTCTTTTATTAGTTTCCTTTAGTATGTATTTAGATTTATGTAGTTTTGCAGTTCAGCGAAACTGGGAAGTTTCGCTCACAGTCAGCAGATTAGTTCACTCGGTGAAACTACTGTTCTGCCGGGCAAAACTATAGTTTCAGCAGTACAGTTTCACTGTAAACTATCTGCGAAACTAAGACTCCTATATATAGATTTGATCTTTTTCATTGTTGGGGAGCTTGCAAAACCCTAATCGTGAATCATTGTTGCAAGTTACCTTTTCAAAGTAGTTATTACATAGAAATATCATTGTGCTTGATGTTATTGATTGTTATGATGTTCATTGTCTTATTTTGAAAGAGTTCTTATTGTGTTCAATCTTCTTTGAGCATCTTGTTTAGTTTGTGTGTTGAATATTGAATGATTCTTCATCTCATTTGCACTGTTATACGATCAAATGGACCAATAGAACAAGAGGAGTTTGTTGCCAAGAAGGCTAAGTTCTTAGAAGCTAAGTTCCTTATGGAGGGAACTAGCAGTAGAACAGTGGATCTTGAGGAGGATCAAGAACCACAAACCGATACATGTTTGGTTGACACTAGTTGTGACATCCGGTAATTTTCCGTTACCAAATTCCATTAGTTCCGTTAGGTCTTGCATACACGTGTCGTGGGCACACACTAGTTGTTGTTGAACGTTGCTGACTTAATAATAATAATCTATGATAAACAATAATAATCTAATTAATAATGTTGATTATTAGTTGTGATTATGTGGTTCATGAATTTATAGAATTTTAAATGTTTATTTTATAAATTCTACGCGATAACGTGACAACGTGTTATATATATTCTATGTGTTATGTGACTTGTTGTGAATGCTTTGGATTACTATTGTTGGTTAATAAAACTTATAAATTGTAGTCTAGATTATTTAAAAAGTGTTTAAAAGATTGGTTTTTATAAAATATAATTAAAGGGGTTATTTTGTAAATACCTTTTTAACTAAAACTTACCAAAATTAACCCAACCCTAGCCCCCAAACCCCAATTTCGGCCGCAACCCCTCTCCCCACCCTCTCACATTGCGATTTTGATCCAAGAACACCTACACAAGTCGAATTCCAAGTGGTTCCAAGTATTACAAGTTGATTTCAAGTGATAATCATCATCTAATCACATCTAAAGGTTAGTTTTGATTGGTTTCTTATGTTGATTGTTCTTGATGAACCCTACTCTGAAATTGATGATGATTATGTTGGGTTTTGTAGAAGTTTATGAAAGTCATATTAACCATTAATATGTCAAAATGCAGCAGAGTAATAATCAAAAAAAATTTAAGATTAGTTAATTTATACATCAAATACATGTGTAAAAACAAAACCCATTAACAAGGATCTTTATATGAAAGAACATGCTATCAAACAACCATTCAAAACATCATATACTACCTCCTAGAACTCGTGGATGGAGAGGGAAGATGATGATTGAAAGCTAAATCTTCAATGTAGAAGACCTCAAGAGGTGATACCCACAAGCCCTTCCAAGACACCTACTTGCTAGGTAGTAAAACACCAACTTTCTTCTCTTCTTGTAGATCTGAAAACTCCCAAGCAAAGGGAGAGAGGAATCTAGCTTGAGTGTGTGTAGGAGAAAGTGTAAATGATGGAAGAGTGTAAGAGTGGTCTTAATATTGCAAAATCCAAGACTAAAAGGGGGGAGTCCCTAGGCCAAGGGGCAGCTGAAATTTAAATAAAATTGGGTTCCCCATTTTATTTCCTTTATAAATATAAACTCTTAGCCCTTTGTTTTATGAAACTAAAACCCCTTTTTAATTTTATAACACTAACACACTTGTATTTGCCATTGTTTAACTAACTTAAATAATGAAACAAATAACTCCTCATGAACAAATTATCCACATAATGTTGTTGATTTACAAAAGCAATGATTTAGAAAACCCATTTTCTAAATTGGTGTTAATATTTATTTGTATGATCTTATCTACGAATAAATATTTATTGGTGTTTGTTTGGCTTGTTATTGGGTATGACCCGACTTGGATCCTAACGTACTAACCACATCACTCTTGTATGTGTCTTAGGCATATAAGATCCAACAATCTCCCACTTGCACAAGATTCATAGAAGATTGATGCAAGCAGTAAATACCACCTAACAACGGTTTACTATCCTTAATATGTATGACTAGGTGCCATTTAATAACATCATCTCCTTCAAGTACCATACTTGAAATGTTTTAGGTGAATTAATCATCTATCCTTTTGTCACAGATGTCATGTTAAATCCCAAAGGCACAGAATTGTCATTCTCCGATGATATAACTTAAACAGGCCTTAGATATCTAACTCTCAATGAATAAGAGGAACAAATTCCATCTTGACTACATACGTCTCTCATAATCACCTTATATCATATCTGAACCTAGCCTTATGTATTGCCAATGTTTCAGAACAGCAAAGTACTAAGTCAAAGTATGATACTTGGTGAATATCAAGACCCAATATGTATCTGAGGTCTGAGGATAAAATGATATTCGCCTTTACTCAATATCTCTTATGACTAATCATAAGATTCTATGCAGAAATAATTGAGAGTGGGTCAGTCCTGTCAGTCCTATATCTATATCCCATAGATATCAATGAACCTTGGTGACAACCTCTTGCTCTATATTCATACCTTATGAATATCAACCAATCCAAGTTCATTATAGTCTTACATTCATAGTTGTTCCCACAAGTATGATCGAATACGGACGTTTAGAATAACTTACTTATTCACGGATTTAAACATGCTAGAATGGAAGAACAAATGAAAATTATGACCATATAATTATGTCAAATAACATAAGCACCGATATCCAAATACAAAATTTGATCAAATCCAATCACTAGAATATCGAAGTCCTAAGGCACAAGTATGACTATCATCATTTGACCTATCTAGAAGCTTCGTGAATGGATTCGCAATGTTTTGATCGGTGTGAACTTTGCGAATACATATCTTTCCCTTTTCGACTTCATCCCTTATGTAGTTGAACCTTCGTTCAATGTGCCGAGTCTTTTGATGAGCACGAGGTTCCTTGATTTGAGCAATCGTACCCTCGTTGTCACAAAAGATCTCTAGGGGGTCTTGAATGGTAGTAACAACCCCTAGATCAGCAATGAACTTCCTTAGCCATGCAGCTTCTTAAGCTGCCAATGAAGCGGAGATGCATTATGATTCTGTTGTAGATAGTGCCACTACATCTTGCTTTGAGCTCTTCCAAGAGACCGCTCCTCCATTCATAATGAAGACATATCCGGACTGTGATCGAGAATCATCTCGATCAGTTTGGAAAATCACATCTGTGTAACCCTTTACAACGAGCTCCTCCTCACCAGATCCATATATTAAGAACATATCCTTAGTGTTTCTAAGGTATTTCAAAATACTCTTAACAGCCATCCAATGACTATTGTCAGGATTCTGTTGATATCTACTTGTCATGCTTAGAGCATATGACATGTCAGGCCTAGTACATATCATTGCATACATGATGGATCCTATAGCAGATGCGTATGGGACTCCATTCATTATTTATTGTTCAACCTTTGAACTAGGGCATTGAGACGTGCTCAATATAGTCCCCTTTTGAATAGGTACCAAACCTTTCTAAGAATTCTCCATCTTGAACCTTTTCAAGACTTTTTCAATGTATGTACTTTGGTTTAAACCTATCAACCGCCTTGATCTATCCCTATAGATCTTTATTCCCAAAATATAGGTGGCTTCACCAAGATCCTTAATGGAAAAATAGCTTCCAAGCCAGGCTTTTACACCTTCCATGGTTGGAATGTCGTTTCCAAATAGTAAAATGTCATCGACATATAATACAAGGAAAGTAGTAATGCTCCCACTAGCTTTCTTATACACACAAGCTTCATCAGCGTTTTTTATGAAGCCAAATTTCTTTACTTCATCATCAAAATGGTGATTCCAACTTCTCGATGCTTGTTTCAGTCCATAGATTGACTTCTTTAACCTGCATACCTTGTTAGGATGTTTTGGATCAACAAAACCTTCAGGCTGTTCCATATGGACATCTTCCTCAAGATATCCATTAAGGAAAGCAGTTTTGATATCCATTGGCCAAATCTCATAGTCATAATATGCAGCTATTGCAAACAATATCCTGATAGACTTTAGCATTGCGACAGGCGAGAAAGTTTCATCATAATCAACCCCTTGAGTTTGAGTGAAACCTTTTGCTACAAGTCTAGCTTTATAAGTATCCAAGTTTCCATGCATATCGGTTTTCTTCTTGAAAACCCACTTACTTCCAACTACCTTGGATTTAAGAGGTGGTGTTACCAATTCCAAAACTTGGTTATCATACATGGATTGCATCTCAACGTTCATGGCTTCTTGCCATTTGTCAAAATCAAGTTTTGACATTACATCACGGTATGTGGTTGGTTCATCCGAATCCACCACATAGCATCCATCCATAAAAAAATCCATATCTCTCAGGAGGAACACTAGTTCTACAGATCTGCGAATGTTTTGTGTATCTTGATCATCCATATGATCATTCTCAACATCCTCATGTTGATTGCTAGTATCAACCAAATGTGTATCGTCTTGTGAATCTTGAACCTCTTCAAGTTCCACTGTTCTTCCATTAGTTCCTTCCGAAAGGAACTTAGTTTCCAAGAACTCTACCTTTCGAGCAATAAACACTTTCTGCTCTGTTGGATCATAGAAATAATATCCAATAAATCTCTAGGATATCCAATAAAGATACACTTAGTGGATCGGGCTTCCAGTTTGTTTTGAGCGTATTGCTTAGGATAAGCCTCACACCCCCAAACTTTTAGATATGACAATGATGGAACCCTTCCATGCCATACTTCGAAAGGCGTCTTTTCCACTTTCTTGGTTGGGGCCATATTTAAAATACGTGCCGTGGAGAGCAAAGTGAAACCCCAAAATGATAGAGGTAGTGTACTTCTAGCCATCATAGATTGAACCATATCCAATAAAGTCTGATTCCTCCTCTCAGAAAAACCATTATGTTGTGGTGTTCTCGATGGTGTAAGTTGTGAGACAATCCCACAACTTCTAAGATACTCTTGAAATTCACTACTTAGGTATTCACCTCCTCTATCTGTACAAAGAATCTTGACTGTTTTGTTGAGTTGATTTTCTACTTCATTCTTGAAGATTTTGAGCATTTCAAAAGATTCATGTTTGGGTCTTAATAAGTACACATACCCATAACGACTATAGTCATCGGTAAAGGTAATGAAGTATCTTTCACCATTCCTAGTTATTGGTTTAAAAGGTCCACATACATCCGAATGTATGATCCCTAATAAATCATTTGCCCTTTCATTAGTCCCACTAAAAGGGGCCTTTGTCATTTTACCTTGTAAACAAGACTCGCATACATCAAATGAATCATTTTCATTAGTTTTTAAAAGACCATTCTTTTGAATTTTTTGCATACAATTCTTGATTATGTGACCAAGGCAACAATGCCAAAGATAGGAGTCACTCAAATCTAATTTGAGCCTTTTGGTGGTTGCTTCGTACATTGAGCTATCATATGTTGTGTTATCATGAACCAATTCATAGATACCATTACAAGGCATAGCCTTAAAATAAAACACATGATGCAAACAAACATGGATATCATTGTCAACAAATTTGAAATCATAACCACATTGTCTTAAAAGGGAAAGTGAAATAACATTCCTTGTCAAACTAGGAGCATACAAAATATTTTTCAGAATAACTTTCAAACCATTTGAAAGTTTCAAAACATAGTCTCCTTGGGCTTCAACTTCAACTTTTTCTCCATTGCCCATAAAGAGACTATCATCCCCTTTTTTGTAACGCTTATTTCTTTTGAACCCCTGCAACAAATTGCAAATATGTGTTCCACATCCAGTATCCAATACCCATGTGTTAGAAGAAATAACATTTAGCTCAACATGTATCATAAAAGTCATACATGAGGTTTGCTCGGCATCCCTCTTGGCTCTCAACTCTTTGAGATAGACTGGACAGTTTCATTTCCAATGGCCTACCTTACCACACTCAAAACACGGATCATCTTTAGCAACCTTTTGCTTCTTTTCTTTGGGTTCCACTTTAGCCTTACCCTTCCCTTTCCCTTTCCCCTTAACGTGTCCCTTCCCTTTGGCAACACTTGCCTTAGGGTCGGGGTGGTTCCTTTTCTTTCTACCTCCTTCATTGATCGTAAGGACCGGTAGAACCTTTCTACCCATGCCCGCCTCGGCTGTTTTCAGCATTGAATGAAGCTCACCAATGCTCTTGTCCCATCCATTCATGTTATAGTTCATAGCAAAGCTTTCAAACTTCTTGGATAGAGAGTTGAGGATCAAATCCATAGCCAACTCGTTGGAGACATGGCAATTAAGCCTTTCAAGGCAATCAATGTGGCTTTTCATCTTAAGAACGTAAGATGATACCGATTGGGTCTCGTCCATCCGACATGCATGGAGCGCTCGAACCGTTTCGAAGCGTTCCACCCTTGATTGTTGGTGGAACATTTCCTTCAACTGGGTGATCATGTCATAGGCATTGTGGTTCTCAAAGTCCTTTTGTAAATCGGGAATCATACTCCCTAACATGAGACATGAGACTTGCACGGAGTCCTCAGTGTACTTGACCCAATCGTTAAAGGCCTCCACGTCATTCTCATCGGGTTGATCGAGAATGGGATTGTCTAACACATAGGACTTCTTTTCTTGCTTGAGAACGATTCTCAAGTTTCGGTACCAATCCATGAAGTTCCCATGGTTAAGACGTTCCTTCTCAAGGATGGTTGTTAGTGATAAGTTATCGACGATTGGGATTGAGTTATTGTTGTTTGCCATCTACAATTTTACAAAGTTCAATTTTAGTATTTTTAATATCAAAGTATTTTAATGATTATGTCTCATAGATAATTAATGATTAAAGTATAGAATCCAACATTACATTTAAATATCAGTTAGGTGACCTTTATCCCTTTATTTAAATTAACAAGGTAGTCAACGTTTGACAATTGTAACCTATTACAATTTCTAGTGTATGGGATCGGTTTAAACATCTTATTTTTTGTTTGGCATGTTAATCCCATAAACACTTTTGTACGTCATGCTTCGGTGATCCTAATGCATGACATCCAAATCAAGTCGTCCTACTTAGACACGCGTGTGATTTTACTAATATAAGTGATTAGGTGACCTTTATCCCACAAATATGGTAATTTCACCTCAACTTCACAAGTATCTACATTTATGGTTAGGTGACCTTTATCCCATAAACTAGTTGCAAGTGAATCGAGTGTTGTCTAAGAGGATGGTGTTAAACTTGTTTTGAAAGGGTTTTTATAATTTTTAAAATTCTAGTTTTTAGAAAAACCTTTTATACCATACAATTTGTATGCATTCAAATGCATGGTATTTTATGAAAAACTATTTTCATAATACCTTTTAATAAAACTCATTTCTATTAAATCATTAACCCTTAATAAACTCATTTTATTAATTCCTTTAATGATATTAAAGAACCAATTTTATGCTTGTTTTATCATAGGTGTTAGTTTACCAAAAGGGAAACTTTATTTTTATAGAACCTTGGATGTGATGAAGTGGGCATGCTTGTGATGTTAAGATCATGTTAGAATGATTATGGATGATGTTTTTTGAAATAGAATGTGTAATTGAGTTGTTATGGATGTTTGGTTGATCATGTAGGAAGTATAGGTTTTGTTGATCATACATGAGAATGGATTATGGTTAGTGATTAGGAGATCATGTTTGGGATTGAAACTGATGGTAAATGTGTATGTTGGTTGGAATGAACTAAATGAGTGAATGTGATTATGATTGTCATACACGCGTGCGAATCTGAGGCCCCTACTTAGTAGGATTGGCAGGGTTTAGGATGTGAAGTCGTGAGTGGCTTCACATGGCATGTGGTGCATGATTAGCCTTCGCGTATGACTTATTTGTTGTGATGCAATTATATATATATATATATATATATATATATATATATATATATATATATATATATTATATATATATATATTTTGCATAATGATTTTTGAGATTTGCATAAGTGTATGACGATCTAATGTGGCATGATGACTTAGGTAGAACCTAGCTTGATAATGTGATACATGGATAAATTGCATGATACTCTTGTATGCTAAGTTATCATATATGATTAAACTATATTTCAATTAATATGTCGCCAACGGGTCAAATGGGTCAACTAGGTTAACCTAGGATTATTGAGGTTCTATGTGCACACGTACTTATGTACTTGTGTGTTCTAGGTAACCTTTGAAGGTTATGGAGATGCATTAGGTGTGTCATGAGGTTAATCTCTTAATAGCCTTTTGAATGGCTAAGCTTTTATATAAAAAGTTTCCTTTTATAGTAAGTTAGGGTTTCTTAGGGAAAGAATACATGATTTACCATGTTAAATCACCTATATAAGTTAGTTTGAGTCTTTAAAGTGATTCGTAGTTCAAGGGGTCGGTTTATTGAAGTTTAGCAAAATTTACCGTTTAGTCCTCCAAGTTTTCAAAATTTACAATTTCTACCCTAAAGTTTGATTTCTTGCATTAGTTGACTTCTTATAAGTTTTTAATCTGCGAAGGATGTATTACAAGCTCCTTTTAGGTGAAAGTCTACATTTTAAGTTTACCCGTTAAACGCGTTTTTAACTAAAAAAATTCCATTTAACCCATTTTTTGACCATTTACTCCAAAAATCCAAACCAAATACTTTGTTAACCCTTTTAGAGCCTGGAATACGTTTTAAGATGGTTAAAATCCATGTTTTCTTGTTTTTAAGTCATTCTACCACCTTTCGGGTCCCCAAATATATCCAAATTGCTTATAAGTCTATGACATTTATATTTTTTAACATATCATCACATACCCAAAATCATCCTAAACCTTCCGAAATATCATGTCTAACATACGGGTTCAACAAACCAACTATGAACAAGATGGAAATTTTAAGATTACACCATTTTCATCCATTACATTTGTGTAAAACATTGTAACTTGTGGTTAAACCTTACCCAAACCTTTTTTAACTTTAAAAGCAGGTTAAAAGAAGGTTAGAAAGCTAATTTTTATCAAGTTACATGCTTAGTTCCCGAGGGTTACAAGATGTTCTAGATGGATGGTGTAATAACACCTAAAAAGAGGGTTTTCTAGGTGTAAACTGTGTTAGACCTATAGATCGACACATCTTACAAGTGAGATACCTTCAAGAACGTGAAAAGCTCTTCACGAACAAGGTTGTAGAAGCACGTTTACTTGGTGTAGTTCACGGTTTGGAGTGTGTAGCTAGTCAAGGATGGCCTCGAAATCCTTGGACAAAGCTTAAGAATCTCGAACAACTGCTGGAAAACCATGGTCTTGCAACATCCGAGCACCAAAAGCTCACAAACCTTCAATTCCTTGGGGTCTTGATGCTTGGCCGATAGTATGTTGTTGTGTACCTTCGAAAACAAGCTGGAATGGAGAGGGAATTCAAGAGAGTGTGTGTTTTCTGGTGGAGAAATCCGGAAATGAGAGAAGAGAGTGAGAGAGGAATGGAAGGTGAGTATCTTGCATGTGATGTTAGTGGAGGATAAGGAGATGGTATAGAGAAAATTGCATTGGTGGAAGAGGGTGGTGAAAGGGGCAACCGAATTTGGCTTGTAGTGGTGTGGTTTTGTTTTTAAATTGAAAAGGTAAATAATATTATGTGTAGTGGTATTATTTGTAGTATGGGGTAGTATTTTTGATGGTATAATTAAGTTAGTTGCTAATTATTATGTATGAACAAGCATGCATTAACCAAATATTAAGGGTGTATGCACACTTTTAATTATTTCAACTATGATTACGTTTTGCAAGGGTGACTAATTGACCTTCCCGGAACACTAAGTTTCCTAAGCTAAAACTTGAACTCACAAAAATCATCACAAAACAACGTGAAATGTGGCCGAAAATGCCCATCCGCATTTATCAAATGCGGCCGATAATATTCATCCGCATTTACCAAATGCGGCCGAGATTACTCATCCGCATTACCAAATGCGGCTGATAGTCCCCATCAACATTAACAAATGTGGTTGAACACGGAGGAAATGCGGATGATGAACACGTCATCCGCATTAACAAATGCAGTCAGCCTTAGGCATTATCTCCAAAAGGATCATTTAAGACAAAAGTATAAAAATCAATTAGCTTGGAGGAGAGAATAGTATAAATAATAGTAGCAATAATATTAGTAGAATGGGAAAAGATGCAGGTTGGCTAGGTTAGAGTTATGACCTAGAGGTCGGTTGTCACATTCTCCCACCGTTTAGGAAATTTCGTCCCGAAATTTTAGCTTCGCCCAGATTTGGTACGGGTGGGTTTGAAGAGATGTGGATAACTCTTTCTCATTTCATCTTCTCACCTAGAATTCCATCTTACCTTGACCTTGGGTATGCGACTTCGTCTGAGTTTCATGACTAGTCGGTTAGTGATCTCTATGGGTTCTTCCATGAAGTTCAACTTATCGGTTATCCTAACTTCCCCCAATGGTATCTCCAAGGTCTTGTCCACCAGGAACTTCTTAAGGTTTGACACATGGAAGGTGTCAGGTATGTAACTTAACTCCTGAGGCAACTTTTATTTGTATGCCACGAGTCCAACTCTTGCTAGTATCTCGAATGGTCCAATGTATCTCGGGCTTCGTTTTCCTCTCTTTCCAAACCTCATGGTACCCTTCAATGGTGCCACTTTCAGCATTACCTTATCGCCCACTTGAAACTCTAAAGGTTTTCATCTTTTGTCAGCGTATTTCTTTTGACGATCCCTGGCTACTCTCAAGCGCTCCTTAATTTTAAATATCTTGTCGGTGGTTTCCAACACAATGCGGGTCCCATTACTTGGTTGTCACCAATCTCATTCTAATTTGTAAGGCCCCTTTCCCGGGACGCTTATAGCTGGTGGTTCATCACACATAAAACATTATAAAACGTACATTTATTTAGCAGCGTAATTTAAAACTTTCATTAATAACTAAAACATGTCATTTACAACATTAGTTTACATCTCAAAATACAAGACATGTCAAAATACGGATGCCAGCCTCAAATCGTTCCCAGTAGCTTATACATCCATGCCTACAACTCCTCAGCATCAACATATACTAGCCAACTATCATGCATACAAAAGTCAGCGATGCTGAGTGAGTTCTAGTTTTATAATAAAACATAATTTTCTGTGTTAAAACTGTTCTTTACTTTATTTCAAAACATACTATACTTTACAATCGTTCTTGATCAAGCATCATACGTACATACAGATAATATCATTATTATCTTCATTATTACGTTCATTAACTTGGTTCATTCAACGTATGTCATTATCTTTCACTTTTCTCGAGATCCGGTCAGACTTTACCCTCTTCGTGGCACTCAGCCACGATTACTGAGGTCGAATGACAAGGATCCGTATCGCACATTTCATACTTTTATTATCACTCATTTCTCATCTAGATCCTGTCAAGCTCTACCCTCCTCATGGCACTCAGCTATGATTACTGAGGTCGAATGACAAGGATCCCGTTCGTTCATTATCGCACTTTTGCTCAAATCGCACCTTTGCTTCATCGTACCCGAAGTACATATCACACAGATCGCACATATAAGGAAGCCAGAATCACATGCTATCTCATGGGTTAGCCAAGATCGCACGGTATAAAGACCACATGAGGCAGCCAAAATCGCACGCTACCCTTATGCCGTCCATTACACATATCGCACAAATCGCATCATCGGAGTGGTCATGAATATCGAATCCCCCTGTGTGTGTGAGAACTCTCGGGGTTTAGCCAGAATCGCACGCCATTCCATGGGTTAGCCAAGATCGCACGCTATATAAACCACATGAGGCAGCCAAAATCGCACGCTACATAGCACACGGTAAATACCACATCGCACGTATCGGAGCAGTTACTAAAACTGAACTCCCACTGTGTCTATGTCCCCTTATGAGTAAGCCAAGATCACACGCTATGATACACACACAGTTGAGCTAACAACCCTCAATGAGTTGTGAAACTCCTTTCTTTCGCAAGCCATCCTATCTCTCATTCATTCGTTTATGCTCGCATTCATTCATACGTTCCTCTTTTCATTATCTTCCACTTTACGTTACATAATACTTTCTTTACATTTATTAACGCTCAACACAAAGCCAAGGGAAGACATACATATATAATAATAAACATATACATAAACATAAACATACACCATACAGGCAACATCATACATGCATAACACACGTCAAAGATAAGCCATCACATCATAAGCAGGCTTGTCTCCCCATAATACCCCCTTAAAATCACTTAGAAACCTCAAGTCCAAAGTGGGAGCATGGGTCCTTCTAGGCACATGAGCATAAAATTATAAGTATAAACAGTCTGGGCGCATGGGCACTATTTGGGTGTTTCTGCCCTGTTAAGGCGCATCACCAACACTTAGTCATTTCAAGCACTTGGGCGCATGGGCACTGTTTAGGCGCATGGCCAATACTTAGCCGTTTCATTCACCGGGACGGATAGGCACTATTTAGGTGCATGGTCCACACTTAGCCGTTTCATTCACTGGGATGCATGGGCACTATTTAGGCGCATGGCCACACTTGGGCACATGGCCAATCTTAGCCACATGGCCAACATATTGGGTGCATGGGCCACTATTCAGGCGCATGACCCACTCTTGGGCGCATGGCCAACACTTAGGTGTCTGGTCTCTTATGCTGGACGCATGGACAACTGTTTGGGCGCATGAACCACTGTTCATGTTCATCAAACATTCTGAAATTTTTCTATGTCATCCACATCACCCTATTATCATTCTAATCATACCCAAACACAGATCTAACATACTAAGGCCATCTAAGCATGCTATACATCATCTCTACTCATAATCAACACTATAACATACATACATACATACAACATTTGAACATAAGGCTGTAAACCCACGGTTTCTTTCAAAATATTTACTTAGTATGCATAATAGCCCCAAATCAGTTGAAAATCAGTAAAAGAGGGGTTCTAGAAACTCACCTTGAGCAGCCTTTGAGCTACACTCTTCCTGTTCGAGTCCCACCTTCGATTCCGCTCTTGAATCCTGGAAACAAACACTAAACGACAAGAACTTCGGTCACGAACTCGAAACCCAACTGCAACCGAGCTTAAATAAGAGAAGACTTACCTTTGCAGCTACTTCTTCCTCCTTCTCTCTCTAGAACTAGGTTCTCTCTCTCTTCTTCTTCCTCTGAGAGCAAAGCAACTTTCTGCTTTGATATGGGAGACCATGCCCTTTAAATTCTTTAAATAAGATGATTTGTACTTTGTACACTTTATCCCCCTCCACTTGTGCACAATTTCTATTCTTTCTATTTACTTTTCTTTTCCTTCCGTTTAAATAGAAATTTCGGGGTGTTACACAATTCAATGGTGATCAGCATTTCCTACTATATAGGACTTCATACGGAGCTGCCTTTATACTTGCGTGGTAACTATTATTATAGGAGAATTCTACCAAGGGATGTTGGGTTTTGTAACATGTAAATCAAAGTTAGTTTAACCATTTAAACTATAAAAATGCAGCGGATATATGGTTTAAACATATGGTTACCAATCTGAAAATTTTCAGCATCTTAAAGCATAAACAAAATCCAAGAATAAGGATCAATAATATATGTGAAATAGTGTGCTATCAAACCATAAAACAACCATAGGGAGTTCATATAAAATAACCTTTCTTGAACAAGATGTTGTAGATGGATAGGATAGAGGAGATGATGTTCTTGAATGTGCAGCCTCCAAAAGAGAAGACCTCAAGCTTGTATACCCACAAGCCCTTCCGAACACCAGGCTTGTTAGGAGAGCAACACCAAAGAACTCTCTCTTCTTAGCTCCTCAAGAATCCAAAATTTCAGCCTTGTTCTTCCTTGAATCTGGAAATTTCAGCCTTGTGGAGAGAGTTCTTGCTTGAGTGTGTGTGTGAGAGAAAAGTGTGTTTGATGGAAGAGTGGAAGAGTAACTAATGTCTTGTAAAGACCAAGACTATGGGTTCCCCCCATTTTGAAACCTTTATAAAATTATACTCTTTCAACCCTTAGTTTATAAAATTAAACCTATTTTAATTTTATAACATTAACACACTTTTATTTGTTATTATTTAACCAACTTAAATAATGAAACAAATAATTTCTCATGAACAAATTATCCATATAATGTTGTTCTATCACAAAAGCAATGTTTTAGAAAACCCATTTGCTAAATAGGTGACATTATTTATTTGTATAATCTCATCAACAAATAAATATTTATCGGTATTGTATAGCTTGTTATTGGGTATGACCCGACTTGGATCATAACATACTAACCACATCAATCTTGTATATGTCTTGGGCATACAGTATCCAACAATCTCCCACTTGCACAAGATTCATAGAAGATTGATGCAAATAGTAAAAACCGCCTAACAACGGTTCACTACTCTTAATACGTATGACTAAGTGCCATTCAATAACATCACCCTCTTCAAGTACCATATTCGAAATGTTTTAGGTGAATCAATCATCTATCCTTTTGTCATAGATGTCATGTTAAATCCCAGAGACACAGAGTGATCATTCTCCATTGATTTAACTTTATCAGGCCTTAGACATCTTACTCTCAACAAATAAGAGGGACAAATCCCATCTTGACTACATACGTCTCTCACAATTACCTTATATCATACCTGAACTCATACTTATTACTGCCATGTTTCAGAACAGCGAAGAAATAAGTCAAAGTATAATATTTGGTAAATATCAGGACCCAATATGTATCTCAGGTCAGAGGATACCAAATGATATTCGCCCTTACTCAAAATTACTTATGATATCAATCAGGAAGATTCCATGTAGTAATATTTGAGATGCAAGTCGGCCCAATATTTGCATCCCACAAATATCTATGAACTTTGGCAGCAACCTTTTGCTCTATATTCATCCATATGAATATCTACCAATCCAAGTTCATAATAGTTTTAACTTCATACTTGTTCCCACAAGTATGAACAACTATGGATGTTCTGAATAAATAATTTACTCATGGATTTTAAACATGCAAAATAGGAATATTAGTTGAATCATTATAACCAAATAATTCATTCAAGTAATCAAGGGTTACAATATCTCCATACAGAAATTAAAGATCATATCCAGTCACTAGAATATTGAAGTCCCATGGCACAAGTATGAAATTCATGCTTTGCCTTTTCAAGAAGCTTCGTGAGTGGATCCGCAATGTTTTGATCCGTGTGAATTTACGAATACATATTTTTGCCTTTTCAACTTCATCCCTTATGTAGTTGAATCTTCGTTCAATGTGCCTAGTCTTTTCATGTGCATGGCGTTCCTTGATTTGAGCAATCGCACCCTCGTTATCACAAAGAATTTCTAGGGGGTCCTGAATGGAAGGGACCACCCCTAGATCGACAATGAACTTCTTTAACCATGCAGCTTCTTGAGCTGCTAATGAAGCGGCGATGTATTCTGACTCTATAGTTGATAATGCCACCAAATCTTGCTTAGAGCTCTTCCAAGAGATAGATCCTCCATTCAATATGAAAATGTACCCCGATTGTGATCATGAATCATCCCGATCAGTTTGGAAACTCGCATCCGTGTAACCCTTTACTACGAGTTCCTCCTCACCAGATCCATAGATTAGGAACATATCTTTAGTCCTCCTTAGGTACTTAAGTATGTTCTTAACAGCCATCCAATGACTACTTCCAGGATTTTGTTGGTATCGGCTTGTCATGCTCAAAGCGCATGACACGTCTGGTCTAGTGCATATCATTGCATACATGATGGATCCTATAGCAGATGCATACGGGATTCCCTTCATTTTGTCTTGCTCATCCTTTGAGCTTGGACATTAAGTCTTACTCAATATTGTTCCTCTTTGAATAGGTACGGTACCTTTCTTATATTTTTCCATCTTGAACCTTTTCAAGATCTTATCAATGTATGCACTTTGATTCAAACCTATCAACCGCCTTGATCTATCCCTATAGATTTTTTATTCCCAAAATATAGGCGGCTTCACCAAGATCCTTAATGGGAAAATAGCTTCCAAGCCAGGCTTTTACACCTTCCATGGTTGGAATATCATTTACAAATAGTAGAATGTCATCGACATACAATACTAGGAAAGTGGTGATGCTCCCACTAGCTTTCTTATATACACATGCTTCATCAGCATTTTTGATGAGCCCAAATTTGATTATTTCTTCATCAAAATGGTGATTCCAACTTCTTGATGCTTGCTTCAATCCATAGATTGATTTCCTTAACTTGCATACTTTGTTAGGATGTTTTTGATCGACAAAACCTTCAGGCTGAACCATATAGACATCTTCCTCAAGATATCCATTTAGAAAAGCGGTTTTAACATCTATTTGCCAAATCTCATAATCATAATAAGCAGCTATGGCAACTAATAACCTAATAGACTTTAGCATTGCAACCGGTGAGAAGGTCTCATCATAATCAACCCCTTGAGTTTGAGCGAAACCTTTTGCTACAAGTCTAGCTTTATAAGTATCCAAGTTTCCATGCATCTCGGTTTTCTTCTTGAAAACCCACTTACTTCTAACTATCTTGGAGTTAAGAGGTGGTTCAACCAAGTCCCACACTTGGTTGTCATACATGGATTGCATCTCAACATTCATGGCTTCAAGCCATTTGTCACAAACCAAATTGGACATTGCATCACGATAGCTGGTTGGTTCATCGGAATCTACCACATAGCATCCATCTACGAAAAATCCATATCTTTCAAGTGGATTACTAATTCTACCAGATCTGCAAATGTTTTGTGTACATTGATCAACCACTTGATCATTCTCAATATCCTCATGTTGAGTGCTAGTGTCAACCAAACGTGTATCGGTTTGTGGTTCTTGATCCTCCTCAAGATCCACAGTTCTACTGCTAGTTCCTTCCGTAAGGAACTTAGCTTCTAAGAACTCAGCCTTCTTGGCAACAAATTCCTTTTCTTTCAATGGAACATAGAAATAATATTCCATAGAATCTCTAGGATAACCAATGAAGATACACCTAGTGGAACGGCTTTCTAGCTTGTTTGAGGTGGGAGTCTTAACATAAGCCTCACGATCCCATACCTTTATATATGACAGTGATGGAACCCTTCCATGCCATATTTCAAAAGGTGTCGTTTCCACTTTCTTGGTTGGGGCCATATTCAAGATACGGGCCGCAGAGAGCAAAGCGAAACCCCAAAATGATAGAGGCAGTGAGCTTCTAGCCATCATAGATCGAACCATATCCAATAGAGTTTGATTTCTCCGCTTGGACACACCATTATGTTGTGGTGTTTTAAGTGGAGATAGTTGTGAGACAATACCACAATTTCTAAGATGATCTCTAAAAACATCACTTAGGTATTCACCTCCTTTATCGGTGCAGAGAATTTTTATTTTCTTGTTGAGTTGATTTTCTACTTCATTTTGGAAGATTTTGAACAATTCAAAAGCTTCATCTTTGTGTCTTAACAAGTACCATAACCATATCGACTATAGTCGTCTGTAAAGGTAATGAAGTATCTTTCATGGTACCTAGTCATTGGCTTAAAAGGACCACATACATCCGAATGTATGATGCCTAATAAATCTTTTGCCCTTTCGGATTTGCCACTAAAAGGTGCCTTAGTCATTTTACCTTGTAAACAAGATTCACATACATCAAATGAATCATATTCATTTGCTTTTAAAAGACCGTTCTTTTGAAGTGTTTGTATGCGCTTTTTGTTTATATGACCAAGACGGCAATGCCAAAGATAGGTATCGCTCAAATCCAATTTGAGTTTCTTAGTGATTTGGTACAATGAGCTATCATATAATGTGTTTTCACAAACCAATTCATAAATACCATTAATAGGAATAGCTTTAAAATAAAATATGCCGTTTAAAGAAACATGAATTTCATTTTCAATAAATGTCAAAACATAACCATATTGTCTTAATTGGGCAACCGAAATAATGTTCCTAGTCAAACTAGGAGCATACAAAATATTGTTCAAAATTGCTTCCAAACCATTTGGAAGCTTCAATATGTAGTCCCCTCAGCCTTCAACTTGAACTTTTGCCCTGTTCCCCATGTAGAGGCTAACATCCCCTTTCTTGAAGTACTTACTTCTTTTGAACCCCTGCAATAAGTTACAAATGTGAGTTCCACATATAGTATCCAATACCCATGTGTTAGAGGATATTAAATTAAGATCAATATGAATCATGAAAATTGTACCTGAGGTTTGCCCGGCATCCCTCTTTGCTTGCAACTCTTTTAGATGGACTGGGCAATTTCTTGCCCAATGTCCAAACTCCCCACACTTAAACCGTGGGTCATTCAAAGCAAACTTTTACTTCTTCCCGCTCGTTTTGGAGGTGGAGCTCTTACCACTCCTTTTCCCATTCCCCTAACATGCCCCTTACCCTTGGCAACATTTTCCTTGGGTGCGGGGTGAGGCCTCTTCTTATTACCACCTTCATGGATGGTGAGAACGGGTAAAACCCTTTTACCCATGGCCGCCTCGGCAGTTTTGAGCATAGAGTGAAGTTCACTTATGTTCTTGTCCCACCCGTTCATGTTATAATTTATGACAAAGTTGTCAAACCTTTTTGACAAAGAGTTGAAGTTCAAATCTATAGCCAACTCTTTCGAGACGGGACAATTCAGCCTTTCGAGGTGGTTGATGTGGCTTTTCATCATAAGTACATAAGATGAAACAGATTGGGTGTCATCCATACGACACGTATGGACTGCTCGAACCGTTTCAAAGCGCTCTAACCTTGCTTGTTGTTGGAACGTTTCCTTCAACTAGGTTATCATGTCGTATGCTCCATGATGTTCATACTCCTTTTGGAGATCCGGAGTCATACTTGCCAACATGAGGCAAGACACTTGGACCGAGTACTCAGTGTATTTCACCCAATTATTGTAGGCCTCCTCATCCTCCTCATTAGGTTGATCGGGAATCGGATCGTCTAAGATGTATGATCGTTTCTCTTGCTTGAGAACAATTCTCAAGTTTTGAAACCAATCAATAAAGTTGTTATGGTTTAGACGTTCCTTTTGGAGAATGGTCCTTAGTGATAATGTGTGCGCGGATGGGATTTCATTGTTTTCATTGTTGTTGGTGCCAATCTACAAAATATAACAAAGTTCAATTTTAGTATTTTCAATATTGTTCATGTTTTAATAATTAAAACCCCTTTTTAAGTGTCTTTCACAATTTTAAAATTCTAAATTCAACATTACATTTAAATAGTGGTTAGGTGACCTTTATCCTATTATTTAAATTAACAAGGTAGTCAACGTTTTGACAATTGCAACCCTTTGCAACGTTTAGGGTATGGGATCGACTTTAAAACATCATATATATAGTCAGAATGTTAATCCCATCAACACCTTTCTAAACCATATTGTAGGTGATCCATTTAACATGGTTTGCAAATCAAGTTACCCTACTTGCACACACATGTGAGTTTTCCAACATAAGTGGTTAGGCGACCTTTATCCCACAAATATGATATCCCCACCTCAAATCACAAGTTCCCTTAAAATGGTTAGGTGACCTTTATCTTATTAAGATTTTCCAAGTGACTCAAGTGTTGTGCAAAAGGATGGTGTTAAACTTGTTTATAAAAGAAATTTTAAGTTTTCATAATCTTAGCTTAGAAAACTCTATGTACCTTATATTTGCATGCTTTCAAATACAAGGTACCCTATGGTTCACTTTTAATAAAACCCCTTTTATTAAAATCATTAATCCTTTTAATAACCTATTATTAACCACTTAATGATAAAGAACCATCAATTTTCAGCTTGTTAAGTTTGTTAATGAATTTGTTATGCATATCCAAATATCAACCAACAATCATACAATAAACATCCAAACAAGCATAATCATTCAAACATAAGTGCATAACCATAGCCACTAAGTTGACCACACTTGTTTACCATCACAAGTGTTGTCATAAGGTCTTTCCTAAGGGTTAAAATGACACATCAAAATGTGTCCATGGACTCCCACTTGAATCCACATCCAAATGCTTCAAGTGTCCATGTCTTTTATGTCCATCTTTGGGTCTTCATCTTGTGCATCTTCTTTTACAATATCATATCCTAATAAAAAAAATTCTAATAAAATAAATGCACCTAATCTATTTATTACACAACCAAATGAATAAATAAATTACAACCCAAAATACAAACACAAATATTACAACCCTTACAAGAATCAAAACCAACATGACAAACCACAATCAACCAAATCCAAAACACAAAAGGCCAAGGCTATGTTATGAACCAAAATATGAAACATATTCAACATCCAAGAAAAACAATGAACCCCTTATTATAACCTTAAAGTTCTGGACAACATGAACCAAAACTTTAGGGTTTTGTCCAAACAACACAATTTCAAGGTTTATACTAAAGCATGTAAGATTAAACCTTGAAACATAAGGGATTCAAACATCCACAACAAAACAGCCCCTAATGGGTTGAAAAAGTCCATGAAAACTAACTTTTCAAGAACTTTTGAAGCACATATGCCACGTATCCGGCTCGAGATGCCATTGTTGGGTTTTGTAACATGTAAATCAAAGTTAGTTTAACCATTTAAACTATAAAAACGCAGCAGATATATGGTTTAAACATATGGTTACAATCTGAATATTTTCAGCATCTTAAAGCATAAACAAAACCCAAGAATAAGGATCGATAATATATGTGAAATAATGTGCTATCAAACCATAAAACAACCATAGGGAGTTCATATAAAACAACCTTTCTTGAACAAGATGTTGTAGATGGATAATATGGAAGAGATGATGTTCTTGAATATGCAGCCTCCAAAAGAGAAGACCTCAAGCTTGTATACCCACAAGCCCTTCCAAAAACCAAGCTTGTTTGGAGAGCAACACCAAAGAACTCTTTCTTCTTAGCTCCTCAAGAATCCAAAATTTCAGCCTTGTTCTTCCTTGAATCCGAAAATTTCAGCCTTGTAGAGAGAGTTCTTGCTTGACTATGTGTGAGAGAAAAGTGTGTTTGATGGAAGAGTGCAAAAGTAACTAATGTCTTGCAAAGACCAAGACTAAAAAATGGAATCCCAATGCCCACAAGGGGCGGCCAAATTCTTGTTTAAAATGGGTCCCCCCCCCCCATTTTGAAACCTTAATAAAATTATACTCTTTCAACCCTTAGTTTATAAAATTAAAACCTATTTTAATTTTATAACATTAACACACTTTTATTTGTTATTATTTAACCAACTTAAATAATGAAACAAATAATTTCTCATGAATAAATTATCCATAAATGTTGTTCTATCACAAAAGCAATGTTTTAGAAAACCCATTTTCTAAATAGGTGTCATTATTTATTTGTATGATCTCATCAACAAATAAATATTTATCGGTGTTGTATAGCTTGTTGAGTATGACCCGACTTGGATCATAACGTACTAACCACATCAATCTTGTATGTGTCTTGGGCATATAAGATCCAACAAGGGAAGATGGTTGTCCTAGTTCCCGCCAAAGTCAATCACACAAGCTCTAAATGGGTTCCTAACGCTTGCTAGAGTGATCTCCAGAACGTGAGGTGAAACGGCTATCATGGTCGGTGATGATTGACAAAGGCACATCATGCCTTGTCACTATTTCATCAATATACAACTAAGCTAGTTTCGTTAGGTCGTAGTCTTCCCTAATCGGCAAGAAGTGAGCTGATTTGGTTAACCTGTCCACTATTACCCAAATGGTGTCATGAAATCTAAAGGTTCTGGGTAGCTTTGTGACAAAATCCATTATGACGTTATCCCAATTCCATTATGGAATTTGGGGCTGTTGTAACATCCCTGACACTTTCTGGTTTTCAGCCTTCACCATGGCACACGTAAAACACTTACTCACATAAATGGCAATGGATTTCTTGATCCCAGGTCACTAGAAAAGGGCCTTTAGATCATGGTATATCTTTTCACTTCCGGGGTGAACCGAGTACCTAGACTTGTGGGTTTCGTCGAGGATCACCTCTCAAATCCCCCGTGGTTTGGTACCCACGTTCTCCATTCACATTTATATATACCATCATTGTTCAGCTCTAAACGCTCCTCCATTCTTGTTAGCATTTCCCCTGCTAGCTTATCTTCCTTTAGCACTTCACCTTGTGCTTTCTTTACTCTTGCGATAAGGCCGGTGTACACACTCATCCTTAAGGCACGAACGCGTAAAGTTTTTTCCCTTTCTTTCCGGTACAAGTCATCGATAAAGATGTCATACACGGTTCATGAGATCCATAAACGCCGCTGGTGTGTTAGTCAGTCCAAAGGGCATACTTTCATTCATTCATCATTTTATTCATTTCTTTCATCATCACCATGAACTTTACCCTTCATGCTCATGATACTGTGCCTAAGCCTATAAAAGACCTTCATCGGTGGTGCCCAGTGCCAAGTGGTCATAGTACCTAAGGTAAAGTCCAGGTATACCATTGTCATATGCTATGCCCTTCATGCTAATGATACTGGACCTAAGCCTATAAAAGACCTTCATCGGTGGTGCCCAGCACCAAGTGGTCACAGTACCTAAGACACGCAACAGTGGTTCATCCATATGGTTAATCACAAAGAAAGACTCCAATGTGCATCCTTTGGGGTAGCTAACCCGCAAACCATTGAGCTAACACCTATAATCGGTGTGCACCTCCATACATTTGCTTGCAAGCCTTTTCTTACATTAATTCATTAATGCATGCATTCATCATCACGTTCCTCTTTCATTATCTTTCACTTTACATTACATAATACTTCGTTCATTCATTACCATAACACGTAACATCAAAGGAAAGATAATCATACATCATCATGCAGGGCATCATACATACATAACATACATCATGTATAATCATGCAACATCATCATCATCATGCATAAGCATAAATCACACATCATTACATGCCCAACATCCCATCTATGACCCCAAAAGTCAACTTACATAACCCCCAGGAATCTCCTAGGCCAAAGCCTACATTACTCCTTTTTCTCCCAAAAAGTCAGAATTTTTCTAAGTGTTCATCCGCATTTGCTATAGTTCATCTGCATTTGTATATAGATGATATTCTGCTATTTGGAAATGACATTCCAACCTTGGAAGGTGTAAAAGTTTGCTTGGAAGTTGTTTTTCCATTAAGGATCTTGGTGAAGCCGCCTATATTTTGGGAATAAAGATCTATAGGGATAGATCAAGGCGGTTGATAGGTTTGAATCAAAGTGCATACATTGATAAGATCTTGAAAAGGTTCAAGATGGAAAACTCTAAGAAAGGTATTGTACCTATTCAAAGAGGAACAATACTGAGTAAGACTCAATGTCCAAGCTCAAAGGATAAGCAAGACAAAATGAAAGGAGTCTCGTATGCATCTGCCATAGGATCCATCATGTATGCAATGATATGCACTAGGCTAGACGTGTCATGCACTTTGAGCATGACAAGTCGATACCAGCAAAATCCTGGAAACAGTCATTGGATGGATGTTAAGAACATACTTAAGTACCTAAGGAGGACCAGAGATATGTTCTTAATCTATGGATCTGGTGAGGAGGAACTCGTAGTAATGGGTTACATAGATGAGAGTTTCCAAACTGATCGGGATGATTCATGATCACAGTCGGGGTACATTTTCATCTTGAATGGAGGAGTAATCTCTTGGAAGATCTCTAAGCAATATGTGGTGGCATTATCAACTACAGAGTCAGAATACATCACCGCTTAGCTCATGAACCTACATGGTTAAAGAAATTCATTACCGATCTGGGGGTGGTCCCTTTCATTAAGGACCCCCTAGAAATTCTTTGTGATAACGAGGGTGCGATCGCTCAAATCAAGGAACCCCATGCACATGAAAATAATAGGCACATTGAATGAAGATTCAACTACATAAGGGATGATTTGAAAAGGTAAAGATATGTATTCGCAAAGTTCACACGGATCAAAACATTGCGGATCCACTCACGAAGCTTCTTGAAAAGGCAAAGCATGAAAGTCATACTTGTGCCATGGGACTTCAATATTCTAGTGACTGGATTTGATCTTTATTTTTTTGTATTTAGATATTGTAACCCTTTATTAGTTTAATGAATTATTTGGTTATAATGATTCAACTAATATTCCTATTTTGCATGTTTAAAATCCATGAGTAAATCAGTTACTCAAAACGTCGTAGTCGTTCATAATTATGGGAACAAGTATGAAGGTAAGGTTATTATGAACTTGGATTGGTAGATATTCATATGGATGAATATAGAGCAAAGGGTTGCTACCAAAGTTCATTGATATTTGTGGGATACAAATATTGGACTGACCTACATCTCAAATATTACTACATGGAATCTTCCTGAATGATCGTAAGTAATTTTGAGTAAAGGCAAACATCATTTGGTATCCTCTGACCTGAGATACATATTGGGTCCTGATATTTACCGAATATTATACTTTGACTTAGTTCTTCACTGTTCTAAAACATAGCAGTACATAAGTATGAGTTCAGGTATAATACAAGGTAATTGTGAGAGACATATGTAGTCAAGATGGGATTTTTCCCTCTTATTCATTGAGAGTAAGATGTCTAAGGCCTGATAAAGTTAAATCAATCAAGAATGATCATTCTGTGTCTCTGGGATTTAACATGATATCTGTGACAAAAGGATAGATGATTGATTCACCTAAAACATTTCGAGTAAGGTACTTGAAGGGGATGATGTTATGTATGGCACTTAGTCATATGTATTAAGGGTAGTAAACCATTGTTAGGCGGTATTTACTGCTTGCATCAATCTTCTATGAATCTTGTGCAAGTGGGAGATTGTTGGAACTTGTATGCCCAAGACACATACAAGATTGATGTGGTTAGTATGTTATGATCCAAGTCGGGTCATACCCAATAACAAGCTAAACAAACACCAATAAAGATTTATTTGTTGATGAGATCATACATATAAATATTGACACCAATTTAGAAAATGCGTTTTCTAAAATGTTGCTTTTGTAATAGAACAACATTATATGGATAATTTGTTCATGAGAAATTATTTGTTTCATTATTTAAGTGAGTTAAATAATAACAAATAATATTTTGTTAATGTTATAAAATTAAAAGAGGTTTTAATTTTATAATCTTAAGGGTTAAAAGTGTAAGTTTTTTATAAAAACTAAAATGGGGGGAACCCATTTTGAATGGGTTTTGGCTGCCCCTTTTTGGGCATGGGAATGCTTATGTCTTGGTTTAATGCAAAACTTAAGTACACACACACTCTTCCCTTGTGACACACTCTCTCTCTTACATGCAATAGACTTTTTCTCTATCTTCTCTCCTTGCAAAATTCGAGTTTTGGGGCAGATTTTGAGTTCATCTTGGCTGAAATTTTCGGGTTTGCAAGAAAGGGTTTGAGTTTTGGTATCCTACTACCTAACAAGTTAAGTGTTTGCTAAGGCTTGTGGGTTTACAAGCTTGAGGACTTCTATTTTGGAGGCTCTATATTCAAGAAGCATCATCTTCTTCTTCTCATCCATACTACATCATCTTGTTCTTGAAAGGTAGTTTCAAGAACACCCTATGGTTGTTATTTTTGTTTTGATAGCATTTCATTTCACATATTTATATGATCCATTGTTTATGGGTTTTGTTTTGGCTTAATATGGTTCAAATTTTCAGATTATAAAACACCTTTTAACCACTAATATCCACTGCGTTTTTCAAGTTTAAATGGTTAAACTTTCTTTGGTAAACATGTTACAAAACCCAACACAAACTGCGGGTTACACCAAGTGCAAGATTCATGTCACTCGGTTTGTTCATTTCATGTGTTTGTCTTCATTGTTCATTCAAAATCTTACCATTTTCATATCTAACAGAAACTTGCTGCTATCACCTTGTTCCTAAAAGAGCTTTTCACGTCCTTGACGGTATTTCACTTGTAATACATGTCATTCTATAGGTGTAACACGGTTTACACCTAGAAAACCCTCTTTTTGGGTGTATTTACACCATCCGACTTGCACATCTTGTAATCTTCTTAAGCTAAGCATGTAACCTACTCAAAACTAGTTTTCTAACATTCTAATAACCTGCTTTTAAAGTTACAAAAGGTTTGGGTAATGTTTAATCACAAGTTATAGCGTTTAACATATGTGTAATGAGTGAAATGGTGTAATCACTATGTTTCCATCTTGTTCTTACAGTGCATATTGAACCCATGGGTTAGACATGATATTTCAGTAGGTTTTGGATGATTTTAGGTGTATAATGAGATGTTAATGGCTGAAGATAATAATGTCATAGACTTATAAGCAATTGGTTATATTCGGAGACCCGAAAAGTGGTTTAAAACGACTTAAAAGCAAGAAAACATGAATTTTAAACATCTTAAAAAGTATTCCAGGCTCTAAAAGGGTTAACAAAGTATTTGGTTTGGTTTTGTTGAATAAATCATCAAAGAATGGGTTAAATGGAAATTTTTAGTTAAAAACAAGTTTTAATCGGGTAACGTTTGGAAGATAATCCTAAACTTTGGTATAAACTTACTCAAAATCAGTTACCTAAATATAAGAAACTAATATTTGGCCATAAAAGTCATTAAATGCAAGAAAAATCAATCTTTGGGGTAAAAAGTGTAAATTTTGGAAACTTGGAGGACTAAACTATAATTTTTTGATAAACTTTAAAAAACCGATCCCCTTGAACTAAAAATCATTTAAAAGACTCAAACTAACATATATTGGTGATTTAACATGGTAAATCATGTATCATTTCCTAAGAAACCCCAACTTACTATAAAAAGAACTTTAATATAAAGACTTAATCATGACCCCAGAATTAATAGTTTAACACTTAAATTTTAATTGTAGGGTGCTAGACTTGAGACTTTCCCTGTCACACAAAGAGACCCCATTTTGCTTGAATTTTCAAGGTGAGTTAAGTGTTTCCCTTTTTACTATTATTTTGGGATGAAGCATGCTCTGATTAAATTCAACTATTTTGGTGCTATATTATGATGCTATATGTTGTGGTTATGTTGAGACCAGCTGATACTTGTATCATGGTCATTAATTCTTTTGTGAACCGCTTGTTTATATGGGTAGAACTACTTGGGGAATCCCCCACACACAGTGCCTTCCTCATGAACGGGAAGGGTACCACACTGAAATCATGCGGGGTCGCTTGTGGCATGTAACAGGTTTTATAAGATACTATGGTGGACCATCCGGAAGGTACAGTCCACTGGTTTGAGGCTTAGTTCTCCCCAAGGGGATTTAACTCGTAACATAATTTTTGAAGAGGCTAGCCGGGGCTGAGTGCAGGGTTGATTGTGATCCCCATAACGATGATACTATGACTTTTAAATAAGTGTGGATTCTAATGAATCCTTGTTTTTAAACTTTAAGCACTTGAATTCACCAACTTTTTAGTTGACACAAATTTCTTTTTGAGCATGTTTCAGGTAATCCATGATTGGTGTCTAGCTGTTGTAAAATACTTTGACCTAGCACCATGACCATGGCATTGGCTTGTCCTTGTTTTGAAATATTTGAACAATTACATTTATTGATGTTGGAAACAATTTGTAATGATGTTGTACATACTCTTTTCATGTGAGGCCTAGATCTGTTTCTAGCCCGGGTTGATTTTAAAGTTTTAAATGCCATGTGATGTTCTCTCATTTTGTACTCTTATGATGGTTTGTTTTCGCTACCATATGTATTACTAGTCTATGACATCCCACCCTACCTAGGCCCGGGGTGTGACAGATTGGTATTAGAGCCGAAGGTTGTAGAGAAGTCGGCAATACCATAGTAGACCCTAGGCTACAACCCTGATACCTTAGGACCACCCTTATGGAAAGTGTTGGGCTGATCGGGTTAGGTAAATTGATGATTACACTTGATCAACATAACCATGAATTTACCGGATGCGTAAATTCCAGCATGGACCTTAGGTCGTGTTTGGACCCTTCTCTGTTTGAAATTCATGATTTCTAAAAATTTTCTTTGTGTGGTTGAAGTGTCTTATTTAAAAGAACCCTTCTATTTAATGTTGTTTGACGAGACTATTGATGCCTCATACTATTATTGACGCTATTGATCATTGATACTGCTGCCATCACTACTATAAGTAATGTTACTACTACCTGCACTATTACTACCATGAGCTTTGAGAAACCAAATTACTCATGATGATTTTATAGGTTATCCGAGACTATGGAAGGAAAAGGTATGGCACCAGCTCACCCAGTTCACGAGACTACTTCGATCGGAAGCAGTTTAAGGATCAGTCCTCGGACGGAAAACGAGGCTTACCTCAAGAGTTGTGGACACCCTGGGTTTTTATCTGTGACCTCGGACGATTCAGAGCCTTCAGAAGACTCCACTTCGACATCCCCAGCCAGGAGCCGAACGCGCTCCAACTCACCGCATGTCATTGCACCCACTCACTCACCTCTACCTCCTATCGGAGACAGGGGTGCACAGACTGTTACCCGCCCACTGAAGAATGTTAGGCCGGGAACTTCAGTTTCTTTCAAGATGCCTCCTCTTCCGCCTCCACCAGTTAGGAGACCGATACCGGCCCCACAACCATTTGACACACCCCGACACCAAACGCGTGACGAGCACTAGATGCCACCTGGGCACAGCACGTATGACGGTACTAGAGTACTAGCTGGTGACCGATACTCCTAGTCTAGCCGCTAGACAAGTGATGCAGGTCCCTCCGATGCTAAACTGGACGAGATTTGGAGGACCGTCCATCGTTAGGAGCTGACTCTTCAGCACACAACTCGGACCTCACAATCTGCCCAGTTTCAGGCCATGTTGGCCTCACATGGGGTACAACGATCAGAGCAAGAGTAGAAAAAGAAGAATTTAGGGTGGCTAGGATGGTTGAAAAAGAAGTGGATGTGAAGGCTTGGTGGGAAATGGGATTATCTGTCTCTGAGACAGTTGAAGGAAATAATTTCTATTATTAACTGATACTATTATTATTATTTTTATGGGGGTAATGGTACCTTCCAAGTTATGAACCATGACATATACTTTATTTTAATCTCTTTGATAGATGATCTTATGGTTGTTTAAGAAACTATTTCTATCCGATACTAACCTTGTAGGGTGAATTGATATGGAGTATGTAACTCCGCAAGCTTGAGGGAAACAATTTGGTTGCTCAGGAATAAACTCCCCAGCCATGCTTAATGAAACTATCAACTATGTCATGTTGTTCATATAATATGATTTTCACACAATTGTTGGCGTGACCTTTAGGGCAATTAATGTGTCGGGATAAACGAAACCCCTTTATATGATGCTAAATGACTTGTGTGTCTTGAAATTAGAATGCTGCCAAGAAGAGGAGCCCGTGTGTGTAGGAGAGGAATAGACAGAGGCCCTGCGAGGAGCCTGGACTAGAAGGGAATCGACCACCAACCCTGCCAGTAATCAATAACCCAGGAAGTGACGAAAGAATCACAAACATTATGGCGCAACAAATTGCTAACACCATACCCACCATCATTGCCCAGATCAATACCGATCGGGACAATGCCACTAGAAACGGGGAAGATCATGAGGATGATACTGATGGAATCCGGACCGGGTGCCCGTACAAGACATTTATGGCTTGCAAACCTAAATATTTCTATGGCACCAAGGGTGCTATTAAGACTTACCGCTGGATGGACAAGATCGAGGCGGTACTGGACATAAGTGAGTGCAAGATGGAGCACATGGTATGATTCGCCTCCCAATCTCTAAGAGGACCACTGCTTGAGTGGTGGAAAACCATCATTCAACCTTAAGGAAGAAATGTTGCAGTCCGTATGAGTTGGGCCGAGTTCAAAGAATTGATGATCAACATGTACTGTCCGATCAACCAGCTGGAGAAACTGGAATGTAAGGCCCCGATCCCGGGACGCTCACAGTTGGACAATCATCGCACATAAAACATAAAATATACATTTATATCTATGAAAAAAAACATCGCAGCGGAATAATTTAAAACCATTTCATATGTTAATCACAGCTTTTGCAAAATAATACAATATAGTTAACTGTTACAAAATATCATGATTTGCATTACATCACAAAAACATCATTGTTATACAAATGGATGCCATCCCAAAAATGCAAAATAATCACAGCCTTTTCTTACATTCATTCATTCATTCATTAATGCATGCATTCATCATCATGTTCCTCTTTCATTATCTTTCACTTTACGTTACATAATACATTAGTTCGTTCAATATCATAACACGTAAAGCCACGGGAAAGATAAACATACAGCATAATAGGGGACATAAACATATCATTCAGTCATCATCATGCAGGTCATCATACACACATAAAATACATCATGTATAACCATGCAACATCATCATCATCATCATGCATATACACCAATCACACATCATTACATGCCCATCATACCATTTATGACCTCAAAAGTCAACTTACATAACCCCCGGTAATCTCCTAGGTCAAAGCCTACATTACCTCTTTTTCCCCAAAAAGTCAGAATTATTCTAAGTGTTCATCCGCATTGACTTTATTGTTCATCCGCATCTGATTTGCTTCATTCGCATTTGATTTGCTTCACCCGCATTCACATACTTCATCCGCATTTGTCATCCGCATTTGACTTACTCATCTGCATTTCATATACTTAGCCAAATGCTCCTCCGCATTGACCTACTTCAGCCGCATTTGTCATACGCATTTGACTTACTCATCCGCATTTCATACACTTTGTCAAATGCTCATCCGCATTGACCCCATCCGCATTAACTGTTCATCCGCATTTACTTACTTTGCAGTTAATACTCATCCGCATTTCCCTTTTCTTAGTCCATGTTCATCCGCATTTCTCAGACTTGGTCAAATGCACATCCACATTGACTTCGTCCGCGTTAACTTTCATACGCATTTGTCATACTTAGTCAATGCTCAGCCGCATGGACTTACTTTGCTCATCCGCATTATCTTTTCAGCATTTATGTAGGTTCTAAAACTTAACATATGAGCCTTAAACATCAGATTTCAAATCTCAACTCACCATTCATCATTTTCTATGCTTAAATCTTACCCTCTAAGCCTTAGAAACATCATCATACATCGTCAAGCATGAACATAATCACATCATAACATCATCATACACTCATTCAAGTGTACGGGTCCGAAACCCAGTTTAATAAAAACATACATTCATGCATTTCCAGCCCCAAAATCAGTTAAAAACCAATAAAAGAGGGGTTCCAGAACTCACCTTTGCAGCTTTTGAGGATGGCTTCCTCCAAACTCGTTTGCAAATTGAATTCAACTGCTTAGAACCCACTAAAAACATACCCGAACACATACAAACACACATAAGCATAAACCCGAGGATATGACCAGTCAAGAACATCATAAACACACGAATTCTTACCTTGAATTTGAACTTCTTCTTCTTGTTCTTCTTCAAATTCTTACTCTGCTCTTTCACCCTCTACAATCCAAACTCAAAAGTGAAAAGTGGCATGGCTTGGGCGGCCATGCCACTTTTGTACAACATAAAAAGTAAATCTTGTACTTTTTACATATTTAACCCCTCATCTTGGGTTAAATAGCATTTCTTTCTTTTTTCTTCCCTTTATTCTTCTCTTTCTTTGACTTTAAAATAACCGGGTGTTACAAATCCACCCCCCTTATATAGGTTTCATCCCCGACACCTATTATTCCTCAAAGAGTTGTGGGTAATGCTGTCTCATCTCTTCTTCAGTCTCCCACGTAGACTCGGATGCCTTCCGATGCTTCCACTGTATACGCACGAGAGGAACCACTTTATTTCTCAACCTTTTCTCTTTTCGATCAATGATTGCCACTGGTTGCTCCACATAATTGAGTTGTTTGTCTATTCCAATATCCACCAGTGGGACAATCATATCTTCGTCGGCTAAGCACTTCCTTCGATGAGATACATGGAAGGTTGGATGAATTCCACTTAACTCATCTGGTAACTCTAATCTATAGGCCACCTCTCCTACTCGAGCAATGATTCAGAAAGGGCCTATGTATCCCGGGCTCAACTTGCCCCACTTTCGGAAACGAATGACACCTTTCCAAGGTGAGACCTTCAACATAACCCAGTCACCCTCCTGGAACTCAATCGGTCTACGTCGTTTGTCGGCATACGACTTCTGTCTATCTTTGGCTGCCTTCATGAAGGCTTTGATCTTCTCAAGCTTCTCAGTCGTAGCCTCGATTACCTTGACCTCCCTAATTCCTTCTGACCAATATCACCCCAACAAACAGGTGTTCTGCATATCCTACCATATAGCATCTCATATGGTGGCATACCAATGTTGGCATGATAACTGTTGTTGTACGAGAATTCGACTAACGATAGGTGGTTATCCCAACTTCCACCAAAATCAATCACACATGCCCAAAGAATGTCCTCTCACGTCTGAATGGTCCTTTCTGACTTACCATCAGTTTGGGGATGATATCCCATGCTAATATGTAACCTCATCCACATGGCGTCGTGGAATTTCTTCTAGAATTTAGATGTAAACCGGGTGTCACGATCAGACACAATGGACACCGGTACACGGTGACGAGTTATGATCTCCTTGATGAACAGGTAAGCCAACCTCTCACATGAATATGTCTTGCGGATCGGTAGGAAGTGAGCACTCTTTGTCAGAGGTCCGCAATCACCTATATAGCATCGTACCCTTTCGGAGTACGCGGCAACTTCGTGATGAAATCCATGGTGATGTGGTCCCACTTCCATTCCGGTATATCCAAAGGTTGAATCTTCCCATACGGCTTTTGATGCTCGGCCTTCACTTGTAAACAAGTAAAGCACTTACTCACATACTCCACCACATCACACTTCATACCCGGCCACCAATAATCCTTCTTCATGTCTTGGTACATTTTCATAGCACCAGGATGAATAGAGTATTGAGTCTTATGAGCTTCATCCATAATCTTCACCTGTAGATCCCCAAAACGAGGAATCCACATTCGTCCAAATCAAGTTCTTACACCGAATGTGTTCTCACCCAATTCCCCAACTAGACCTCTCATTCTTTCAGAGTTTAGATGATCTTCTTTCAATGCCTCATCTTGAAACTCCTTGACTTGCTTCATTACATCAGAGGTCATGATCAGTCGATATGCTTTCACCAGAATTGGCTCGGGCCTCTCTTTTCGGCTAAGGGCATTAGCTAACCACATTGGCCTTGCCCGGATGGTAGTGGATCTCACAATCATAGTCCTTAATAAGCTCTAACCATCATCTCTATCTCATGTTCAGGTCCTTCTTCTCAAAGAAATATTTCAAGCTTTTGTGGTTCGTGAATAGCAACACCACCAGAAACCAAATAAATCAAGACATAAATATGTCTTTCGAGAACTATACAAGCAAACTTGGTTCACCCAAATATAAATAGTTAAGCACATGTGGAATGATATCCTTTTAAGTAATAGAATGGTTTCTAAATATTTTTAACATGTAAAAATTCACACTTCTCATAAGGTGCACTCACACTTGGCTATATATATGAAATCATACATAAGATGAAGTATGACTAATACGCTCAATTGCCTAGTATGAATACGTGTGAAATCATATGCTTGATAAGGATCAAATCTCCACCTATGTTAAGTATTTACTTACATAAATCATTAGGTCTTTGATGGGTTGTAATTTGGCTCGGGTTCAGGGAATGGATTATTTGGGAAAAAGTGGCTAAATGCTAAAAATAATGGTCTTGGCTTATTTCATAAACTAAAGGGAAACCAATAAAATGGTTTTTATACAATACTCAAGCTAGAAGGGATATGCTAACCTAAGGACTTTATGGTCAGATCATCAAGACCTTATTGCATTTTCAAAAACTGCACCTCCTCCTTAACCCTATGATATACGTAGCTATCCTTTCTTTAAGGGTCATTCGGCTTGGAGCCTAAAAGCACCCAACGGATTTGGATGTCGAATTGTTGGATTCGGTTTGGTTTTTGTTGCATTTTCCTTCATGAAACTAGTTCCCCACAAGTTAGGAACCTTTCATATCATTTTTCATTCTGGAACACATATCTTGAAATACCATAAAATGATGAAACTAGTTTTCTTCTTCCTTATTTTTTTTTCTTTCTTTCTTTTTCTTTTTCTTTTTTTTATATAAGCCAAAACATGTCTTTAACGAAAATAGGTTTTGTTGAAGGCTTTTTGGTTAAGTGACTTAGTGGTTTGGGTGATGGAAAATGAAAACGTTTAAGCTCAATGGGGCTAACTAGGGATAATGTTTGGGTAAGGATATTGGAAAATAATAGAGGCTCGAATGTCGGGTTTTCCTAATTGCCTAAATCCTTTTTACGCAAGAAACACTTATAAGGTCTTAAAATGCATACCCAAAACAAGTTCTAATTCACACGCAACATAAGGCACCCTCCCTATATCCATAATGAAAGAAAAAATGCATAAATGCAAAGCTTTTTTAAGGCTCAAAAATAAGCTCACACATTGGATGGAATTGGGTATAAGTGTTTCATTTTACATGTTTGAATATTTTCACCAAACCTTTTTGCTTTTCAAGATATCACAAAAAACATTTTAATGATTATTTAGGTTTGCTTTATTTGCTTATTTATTTCTCAAAAACATATATTTATATATTGTTTTATCAAAGATTGTTTTAAGGTTCCGGTGTTGTTGCCACAAGCATTAAAATTAGAGTGACTATTTGCAAAAGATTTAATTATAATTTGGACCTATTTATAAGCAAAGTATCAAGCATGTATTACCCTTCCCCACACTTAAACTTCACATTGTCCTTAATGTGATTCACAATAAATATTAAGTAAAGAAAGGCAAATGAAAACTCCCCTAAAATGATGTATCCAATGTGTGCGATCGTTTTTTCCACAGCCGCCTTGAATGAGCTCAAAAGAATACATCAAGATTAATAAAAAAAACATCACCAATTTATCTAATGCATAAAATTAAAGTCCTAAGCACACAAAAGTTAAAATAAAAAGATCGAAGAGAAACATAGAGCCATGTTTTGGTTACGGGTCCTTGGCTAGACCCTTCCCCGCACTTAATTTTTAATGAGGTTGAGGTTTATCACCTCCAAGAAAATCTTAGTTGGTTCATCGATTTGGCCATTAACCGATTACCATTGACTTTGAAGCTTAATCCCTCATTGTTTTTAAACATTATGTGGATAAACATCTTCTTAATTTGTTTTTAAAATTTTTTTAAACTTTTATTTTTTGAAATAAAACAAAATAGTCAAAAAAAATTTGGATCGTCTTTCAAACTAACATGTGTCCCCGGCAACGGCGCCAAAAACTTGATGGGTGCGGATAGTATATATATTTTGATAAAGATTTTACGCATATATTAAGTTTTAATTTGTTATTACTAATACTAATCCACACACACAAAAGGCAAGTGTACCTGTCGTGTGGTAATATAGTGTTGGTAAGAACTGAGTATCAATCTGTGGACAAACTAAGCCTACTCAACAACCCTCATAATTGACTATCAGTTTTATGTTTTTAGAAAATGATAAGTTAAACATGATAACAATAACTAAAGATAGATAAAGATAAATAAAGATAGGTTGAGACTTTTGGTGATTCTTTTAGTAAAGTAAGGGTGTTATCCTAATTTAGATTACACTTATGTAACTGTGATGAATTGGTGGTGTGATTAAAGATATTGAATAATGTAATTATGTTAATGTTTATAAAGATGAGCTGGCGCGAATTCTCGTCTATCCTGTTGCCGTAGTGACTAGATCATGTCAGGCTGAGTTTACTGCTCATATCAAAGCTCTAGTAATGCAGGTAAATCTTTTGTGTCCTATTTGACATACGATTTCTGAAAGCATAACTTAATGTTAAAAAGAGAGTTGATCTGGTTCCTTCCTAACATACCATTAATTTTAGAAAACTGTAACAATTACCGAAGATTTCTCAAACTAATAAAAGGGAACCCGCAAATGATTAGAAAGTTAAAGTGATATGATTTCTAATAACCATTTCTAGTTCATTAGCCATGGATCTATTATGAAGACCGGTTTCGGGAATGAAAGTTGATCATACATTTTTCAACCGTGTATGACAATCACAATCACAAACCATAAATTTATAACTTCCTGTTCAAATGTAGATGCTACCCATCAATAGTTTTCCCAAGACCACCATAACATTAACATAATATATATCACACCATTAGTTCATCACAAATAACATAAGTTTCATTAAATTAGGATAACACATAAAGTTTAGCTCACAAGGAGATTGAACATAACAACAAAGATAAAAGATAGTAATGAAATCATCGGTAAATTAGAACAATCAAACTTGTGATCCACAATGGATGATGTTAAACGATCCCAAGCTTCTTCTAAGTGTTGAATGAACCTCCAAAACCTTCTAAGGACCACCAAAGGCTGGGTTCCCGAGAGGGAACAGCAGCACTTCACCTCCCAAAAGCTCATCTTCAAGTTGCAAATGAAGTCCTATTTGTAGGCTTTATGGAGTGTTTAAGCACTGTCATGTGCCTAAAAGGCATGGCCCCGTGCTAGTACAATGTACGTAAAAGTTGGTCGGCTCATACGCTCAGAGGTTGTTGGGCACGGCCCCGTGTTCAATGGGCACGGCCCCGTGTTTGTGGTGGGGCACGACCCCGTGCCTCCTGGGGCACGCCCCCGTGCCTTGGGTCGGGGAACCGTACTTTTTGTCTTGTCGGACCAACAAACATAGGGGTGTGTTGATTTAATCACGGGGGTGTGTTTCAGGCTGGGCATGGGGTCGTGCCTTATGAAGCATGACCCCATGCTTGAATTCCAAAACTTGGTTTTCTTCATTTTCTTCTTATTTTTGCTCCTTTTGTCCATCTTGGTCTTTTCCAAGCCTGAAAACACAATATGAACGATTTAGGTATTAAATCATCATTTTCAATAAGAGTTTATAGAATAATTGATATGCAATTGACATGTGTTATATGTATAAATTGAAGCACGTCAATAAACTTGATGCCTATTAAGCTAGGAGGATTCAATGTGGTTGTTGGTATGGATTTCCCGGCTAAGCATAGATTCAAAATCGTCTATGAGGAAAGCCTGCTTAAGATACCATTGAGCTACAGGAGAATACTAGTGATTTGTGGCAAAGGAAGTGACACGTTATGCCCTATGATATCCCATCTGAAAGCTACGAAGAGCCTTGAGAAGGGACGTCCAGCTTTAATGGTTTACGTAATGAAAGCGAAAGAGGAGAAGAAGATTCAGGATATTCCAGTAGTTTCTGAATATTTAGAAGTGTTTCCCGAAGATCTACCAAGACTCCCTCCGAATAGACATGTCGAGTTTCAGATAGACCTAGCTTGGTGCTGCACTAGTAGCTAAGGCACCATATCGACTCGCCCCTCCCGAGATGAAGGAACTAATGCTACAGATCCAAGAACTACTTGACAAGGGATTTATTCGATCGAGTGTGTCTCCATGGGGTGCATCGGTCCTATTTGTTAAGAAGAAGGATGGAACCCTATGGATGTGCATTGATTACCAGGAGCTAAACAAGCTGACAATAAAGAATCGTTATCCTTTTCCGAGGATTGATGACCTATTCAATCAATTACAGGGAGCTAGCTACTTTTCTAAAATAGATCTAAGATCTGGATACCATCAGCTAAAGATAAGGGAAGAAGACATACCCAAAACAGCTTTTTAGGACGAGATACGGACATTACAAGTATCTAGTCATGCCCTTTGGACTGACTAACGCACCAGCGGCATTTATGGATCTCATGAACCGTGTATGCCACCCGTATCTTGACAAGTTCATGATCATGTTCGTTGACGACATCCTGATCTACTCCCATAGTAAAGAAGAGCACGAGAAACACCTCAGGCTAATTCTCGAGCTGCGCAAAAATGAACAATTATGTGCCAAGTTCTCAAAATGTGAATTTCGGATGCGGGAGATCCAAAATAAAATTGGAATTCAAGTTGACCCTTCTAAGATTGAGGAGATTAAGGACTGGAAAATTTTTCTGAAACTCTTACCGAGATAAGGCAATTCCTTGGATTGGCAGGATACTACCGAAGGTTTATCAAAGACTTCTCGCGCATGGTGCAACCATTGACTGCTATGACAAAGAAGAACACAACCTTTGTGTGGGAACGAGAGCATAATAAAGCGTTCGAAACACTAAAGGAAAAGTTGTGTAGTGCACCTATCCTCGCTCTCCCAAAAGGAATTGAGGATTTTGTGGTCTATTGCGACGCCTCACACCAAGGACTAGGATGTGTGCTAATGCAACGCAACAAAGTAATTGCTTATGCATCGAGATTGCTAAATAATCATGATAAGAACTACACAACGCATGATTTAGAATTGGGTGCTATGGTGTTTGCACTCAAAATATGGAGGCATTATCTTTATGGCACGAAGTGCATTATTTACACTGACCATAGGAGTTTGCAACACATTCTGGATCAAAAGATGTTGAGCATGCACCAATGAAGATGGGTCGAGTTACTGAGTGACTACGAATGTGAGATGCGCTACCATCCTGGTAAGGTCAATGTAGTGGCTGATGCCTTGAGCCGAAAAGAAAGGGAAAAAGCTTTACACGTCTATGCCTTAAGGATGAGTGTGTACACCGACCTTATCGCCAGACTAAAGAAAGCACTAGTCGAAGCGTTGAAGGAAGATAAGCTAGCAAGGGAAACGTTGACAGGAATGGAGAAACATTTAGAGTTGAATAGCGATGGTACATATAAATATGAAGGGAGAACATGGGTACCAAAGCATGGGGGATTAGAGAGGTGATCCTTGACGAAACCCACAAATCTAGGTACTCGGTTCACCCTGGAAGTGACAAGATGTACAATGATCTAAAGACCTTATTTTGGTGACCTGGAATAAAGAAATCCATCACCATTTATGTGAGCAAGTGTTTGACATGTTCCATGGTGAAGGCTGAAAACCAGAAACCATAAGGGACATTACAATAGCCCGAAATTCCAGAATGGAAATGGGATAACGTCACAATGGATTTCGTCACAAAGCTACCCAGAACGTTTAGAGGTCATGACGCCATTTGGGTAATAGTGGACAGGTTAACCAAATCAGCACACTTCTTGCCGATTAGGGAAGACTACGATCTAACGAAACTGGCTTAGTTGTATATTGATGAAATAGTGACCAGGAATGGTGTGCCTTTGTCAATCGTCTCCGACCGTGATAGTCATTTCACTTCACGTTTCTAGAAATCACTCTAGCAAGTGTTAGGAACGCGTTTAGATTTAAGCATTGCATACCATCCACAAACTGATGGCCAGAGCGAAAGAACTATTCAAACCCTGGAAGATATGCTAAGAGCTTGCGTGATTGACTTTGGCGGGAACTGGGACAACCATCTTCCTTTGGTAGAGTTCTTCTATAATAATAGTTACCATGCAAGTATCAAGGCAGCTCCGTATGAGGCCTTATATGGTAGGAAATGCCAATCACCATTGAATTGGAATGAGATTGATGACAGCCAAGTAATGGGTCCCAACATCGTCTTGGAAACCACATACAAGATATTTAAAATTAAGGAGCGCTTGAGAGCAGCCAGGGATCGTCAAAAGAAATACGCTGACAGAAGATGAAAACCTTTAGAGTTTCAAGTGGGTGACAAGGTAATGTTGAAAGTGGCACCATGGAAAGGTACCGTGAGGTTTGGAAGAGAGGAAAACTAAGCCCGAGATACATTGGACCATTCGAGATACTAGCAAGAGTTGGACTCATGGCATATAAATTAAAGCTACCACAGGAGTTGAGTTACATACATGACACCTTCCATGTGTCAAACCTGAAGAAGTGCCTGGTAAACAAGACCTTGGAGATACCATTGAGGGAAGTTAGGATAACCGATAAGTTGAACTTCATGGAAGAACCCGCAGAGATAACTAACCGACTGGTCATGAAACTCAGACGAAGACGCATACCCAAGGTCAAAGTAAGATGGAATTCGAGACGAGGGCCTGAATTCACTTGGGAACAAGAAGATGAAATGAGAAAGAGTTACCCGCATCTCTTCAAACCCACCCGTACCGAATCTGGGCGAAGCTAAAAATTTTGGGACGAAATTTCCTAAATGGTGGGAGAATGTGACAACTAACCTCTAGGTCATAACTCTAACATTACCGACCTGCACCTTTTCCTATTCTACTAATATTATTGCTACTATCATGATACTATTCTCTCCTCCATGCTAATTGATTCTATACTTTTGTCTTAAATGATCCTTTTGAGATGATGCATGAGGCTGACCAGAATGATAATGCGAATGACGTGTACGTCACCTGCATTTCCTCCATGTTCTACTGTATTTGGTAATGCGGACAGGAATGCCAGCCGCATTTGTTAATGCAGACGAGCAAGATCAACCGCATTCGGTAAATGCGGTGAGTTCAAGCCTTAGTTAGGAAAACCTTAATGTCCCGGGAAAGTTGATTAGTCACCCTTGCAATAAAAAATTTTAATCATAGTTGAAACAATTAAATTGTGTGTGCCTACACACTTAATTTTCGGTTAATGCATGTATGATCATGCACGAGAGACACCAACTAACTAAGCTATACAACCTAAAATACAACCCAATACTACATAATATTAATTACCATAAAATTTAAATCGGATGACCCACAAGAGGCCAAAATCAGCCGCCCCACTCTCCACCAATCCTTTCTCTTCTACACCACCACCCCTTCCCCCACTCTCCACTCATGCAACACTTCACTTCACCCCATACACTCCATCTCTCTTCTCTTAATTTTGAATTCTCTCCGGAAAACATACACACACACTCACGGTTTTCTCTCTAATCTCAGCCACGAAAAACACTAACAACTCTACCATCGGTCAAAGCTCAAACCCAAAAAGTGAAGTTTTGTGTGCTTTTGGGTTTACGATTCCTACGAGTTCAACCTTCTTCAGCCTTGTTCGAGATTAACCAGCTTTGTCCAAGGGTTTCCAGGACACCCTCGACTAGCTACACACTCCAAACCGTGGGTTACACCAAGTGTAAGCTTCATGTCACCCGGTTTGATCATTTCATGTGTTTTTCGTCGTTGTTCATTCAAAATCTTACCATTTTCATATCTAACAGAAACTTGCTGCTATCACCTTGTTCCTAAAATAGCTTTTCACGTCCTTGAAGGTATTTCACTTGTAATACATGTCATTCTATAGGTGTAACACGGTTTACACCTAGAAAACCCTCTTTTTGGGTGTATTTACACCATCCGACTTGCACCTCTTGTAATCTTCTTAAGCTAAGCATGTAACCTGCTCAAAACTAGTTTTCTAACATTCTAATAACCTTCTTTTAAAGTTACAAAAGGTTTGGGTAATGTTTAATCACAAGTTATAGCGTTTAACATATGTGTAATGAGTGAAATGGTGTAATCACTATGTTTCCATCTTGTTCTTACAATGCATATTGAACCCATGGGTTAGACATGATATTTTAGTAGGTTTTGGATGATTTTAAGTGTATAATGAGATGTTAATGGCTGAAGATAATAATGTCATAGACTTATAAGCAATTGGTTATATTCGGAGACCCGAAAAGTGGTAAAACGACTTAAAAGCAAGAAAACATGAATTTTAAACATCTTAAAAAGTATTCCAGGCTCTAAAAGGGTTAACAAAGTATTTGGTTCGGTTTTGTTGAATAAATCATCAAAGAATGGGTTAAATGGAAATTTTTAGTTAAAAACAAGTTTTAATCGGGTAACGTTTGGAAGATAATCCTAAACTTTGGTATAAACTTACTCAAAATCAGTTACCTAAATATAAGAAACTAATATTTGGCCATAAAAGTCATTAAATGCAAGAAAAATCAAACTTTGGGGTAAAAAGTGTAAATTTTGGAAACTTGGAGGACTAAACTATAATTTTTTGATAAACTTTAAAAAACCGATCCCCTTGAACTAAAAATCATTTAAACGACTCAAACTAACATATATCGGTGATTTAACATGGTAAATCATGTATCATTTCCTAAGAAACCCCAACTTACTATAAAAAGAACTTTAATATAAAGACTTAATCATGTTTAACACTTAAATTTTAATTGTAGGGTGCTAGACTTGAGACTTTCCCTGGCACACAAAGAGACCCCTTTTTGCTTGAAATTTCAAGGTGAGATTAAGTGTTTCCCTTTTTACTATTGTTTTGGGATGAAGCATGCTCTGTTTAAATTCAACTATTTTGGTGCTATATTGTGATGCTATATGTTGTGGTTATGTTAAGACCTGCTGATGCTTGTATCACACTCATTAATTCTTTTGTGAACTGCTTGTTTCTATGGGTAGATCTACTTGGGGAATCCCCCACACACAGTGCTTTCCATGATGAACGGTACCACACTGAGATCGTGCGGGGTCGCTTGTGGCATGTAACAGGTTTTATAAGATACTATGGTGGACCATCCGGCAAGTACGGTCCACTGGTTTGAGGCTTAGTTCTCCCCAAGGGAATTTAACTAGTAACATAAATTTTGAAGAGGCTAGCCGGGGCTGAATGCAGGGTTGATTGTGATCCCCACAACGATGATACTATGACTTTTAAATAAGTGTGGATTCTAATGAATCCTTGTTTTTAAACTTTAAGCACTTGAATTCTCTAACTTTTTAGTGAACACAAATTTCTTTTTGAGCATGTTTCAGGTAATCCATGATTGGTGTCTAGCTGTTGTAGAAGACTTTGACCTACCATCGTGACCATGGCAATGGCTTGTCCTTGTTTTGAAATGTTTGAACAATTTACATTTATTGATGTTGGAAACAATTTGTAATGATGTTGTAAGTACTCTTTTCATGTGAGGGCTAAATCTATTTCTAGCCCGGGTTGATTTTAAACTTTTAAATCCCATATGATGTTCTCTCCTTTTGTACTCTTATGATGGTTTGTTTCCGCTGCCATATGTATTGCTAGTCTATGACATCCCACCCTACTTGGGCTCGGGGGTGTGACGGGACGTCCCTTCTCAAGGCTCTTGGTAGCTTTCAGATGGGATATCATAAGGCATAGCATGTCACTTCCTTCACCACGAATCATTAGTACTCTCCGTCGCTCAATGGTATCATAAGCAGGCGTTCCTCACAAACGTTTTCGACTCTATGCTTAGCCAGCCAATCCATACCAATAACCACATCGAATCCTCCTTGCTTAATAGGCTTTAGGTTTATCTTAAATGTGCTACCTTTTAGATTCATTGAATAGTCCTTGATGACTTCATTAGTTTTTATAATGTTAGCATCGGCTAATTCTACGGTAAACGGATCAGTCAGGATACAGCATTCAAGACAATCAAAGGCCTAAAAGCACTAGAGAGAAACCTAGCAGTTGCTCCGGTATCAAAGAGTATGGTAGCAGTATGGTTGTTTATAAGGAACATACCGTTGACCACATTGAATTCCTTGCGAGCATCAGCTGGTCCCATCAGAAATGCTCGTCCCTTAGGCTTTTTAGGTCTCGCATCCTTGTCTCTTGCCAGCTTAGGGCACTTATTCCTCATGTTCCCTGGGTCCCCACATTCATAACATTGCTTACCCGATGTGAATGTGCAATCCTTGATTAAGCAACCGATTTCCTTGCACCTAAAACATGGCATTCGGTTGCACCCCCCTTGATGGTGCAACTTGCACTTGTTGCAGTAAGGGTTTGTGCCTACATACAGCCTATGTGTCACCAGATGGGGCATGTAGCACCCGGATATTTTAAAGTCAAAGAAAGAGATTAATAAAGTGAAGGGAAAGAAAGAAATGTTATTTAACCCATGATGAGGGGTTAAACATGTAAAAAGTACAAGATTCACTTTTTATATTGTACAAAAGTGGCATGGCCGCCCATGCCATGCCACTTTTCACTTTTGAGTTCTGATTTTAGAGAGAGAAAGAGCAGAGCTCGGGTTTGAAGAAGAACAAGAAGAAGAATTTGAATTCAAGGTAAGAATTCATGCTTTTATAGTGTTCTTAACTGGTCATATCCTCGGGTTTATGCTTATGTGTGTTTTTATGTGTTCGGGTATGTTTTTAGTGGGTTTCTAGGAGGCTAAATTCAATTTGCAAACGAGTTTGGAAGAAGCCATAATCAAGAGCTGTAAAGGTGAGTTCTAGGACCCCTCTTTTACTGGTTTTTAACTGATTTTAGGGCTGGAAATGCATGAATGTATGTTTTTATTAAACTGGGTTTCGGACCCGTATGCTTGAATGTGTGTATGATGATGTTATGATGTGATGTGTGACTATGTTCATGCTTGATGATGTATGATTGTGTTTCTAAGGCTTAGAGGGTAATATTTAAGCTTAGAATACAATGAATGGTGCATGGAAATCGAATATGATATTTTAGGCTCACATGTTAAGTTTCTAAAATCTGCCTGTGTTTGGAAGTCAATGCGGATGGAAAGGGTTAATGCGGATGAACATTTAACCATTGAGTAAGCCAATGCGGATAAAGTCAACGCGGATGAACATTGACTAAGTGCATGAAATGCGGATGAGCATTTGACTAAGTCTGGGAAATGCGGATGAAGTATGTCAATGCGGATGAGCATTTGACTAAGTACATGAAATGCGGATGAGTAAGTCAAATGCGGATGACAAATGCGGATGACAAATGCGGATGAAGTATGTCAATGCCGATGAGCATTTGACTAAGTCTGGGAAATGCGGATAAGTAAGTCAAATGCGGATGACAAATGCGGATGAAGCAAATCAAAAGCGGATGAACAATAGGGTCAATGTGGATGAACACTTAGAATAATTCTGACTTTTAGGGAGAAAAAGGAGTAATGTAGGCTTTGACCTAGGAGATTCCTGGGGGTTATGTAAGTTGACTTTTAGGGTCATAGATGGTATGATGGGCATGTAATGATATGTGATTGATGCTTATGCATGATGATGATGATGATGATGTTGCATGGTTATACATGATGTATGTTATGTATGTATGATGCCCTGCATGATGATGTATGAGTGATATGTTTATGTTCCTTATGATGATGTATGTTTATCTTTCCCATGACTTTACGTGTTATGATAATGAATGAATAAAGTATAATGTAATGTAAAGTGAAAGATAATGAAAGAGGAACATGATGATGAATGCATGCATTAATGAATGAATGAATGAATGTAAGAAAGGCTTGCAAGCAAATGTATGGAGGTGCACACCCATTGTAGGTGTTAGCTCAATGGTGTGCGGGTTAGCTACCCTAAAGGATGCACATTGGGGTCTTTCTTTGTGATTGACCATATGGATGAACCATTGTTGCGTGCCTTAGGTACTGTGACCACTTGGTGCTGGGCACCACCGATGAAGGTTTTTTATAGGCTTTGGTCCAGTATCAAGAGCATGAAGGGCATAGCATATGACAATGGTATACCTGAACTTTACCTTAGTATTGTGACCACTTGGTGCTGGGCACCACCGATGAAGGTCTTTTATAAGCTTAGGCACAGGATCATGAGCATGAAGGGTAAAGTTCATGGTGATGATGAAAGTAAGGAATGAAATGCTGAATGAATGAAAGTATGAACGAAAGAATGATGAAGATAATAATGAGATTATCAGTATGTTCGTACGATGTATGATCACGAACGAACATAAAGTATATTATGATTTTGAAAGAAAGAATGGTTTTATGAATGAAAAGTATGTTTTATTATAAAACTAGAACTCACTCAGCAACGCTGACTTTTATGCATTTTTAGTTGGCAGGTAATGTTGCTGAGGATGGCACGAGGCGGCTGCTCAGTTATTTTGGATGGCATCCATTTATATAAAGCTTTTGTGATGTAATACAACAATGTAATTTTGTAACCGATAAATGATGCATTATTTTGCAAAAGTTTTTATGATGAAATGAAATGCCATTTTTGAATGTTTCCGCTGCGAATGTTTACTTAAAATAACTATAAATGTATGTTTTATGTGCAACGGTTGACCAGCTGTAAGCGTCCGGAAATGGGGCCTTATAGGCACCGGTCTGGATAGGCTAGGAACCGGTTGATGTACTCGGTGTAGTTTGGCCCTTTCATCTCTAGGCCTAAGAATTCAGATTCCAGTTTCTCCAGCTGGTTGATCGGACAGTACTTGTTGATCATCAATTCTCTGAACTTGGCCCAACTCATACAGCATGTAGTATTTCTTCCTTGAGGTTGAGTGATGGTTTTCCACCATTCAAGCGTTGATCCCTTCAGAGATTGGGAGGCGAATCGCACCATGTGCTCCATCTTGCACTCACTTATGTCTAGTACCGCCTTGATCTTATCCATCCAGCAGTAGTCTCGATAGCACCCTTGGTGCCCTAGAAATCTTTGTGTTTGCAAGCCATAAACGTCTTGTATGAGCACCCCATCTGGATTCCATCGCTATCATCCTGGTGATCTTCCGCATTTCGGTGGCGTTGTCCCGATCTGTATTGATCTAGAGAATGATGGTGGGTATAGCGTTAGCGATTCATTGCGCCACAATGTTTGCAATTCTTTCATCGCTTCCTAGGTTATTGATTACTGGCAGGGTTGGTGGTTGATTCCCTTCTCATCTAGGCTCCTCGCGGGGGCCTCTGACTATTCCTCTCCTACCCACACAGGCTCCTCTTCTTGGCGGCATTCTAATTTCAAGACAAGCAACTCATTTAGCATCATAAAAGAGGTTTCGATTATTCTAACACATTGATTACCCTAAAGGTCACGCCAAAAATTGCACAAAAATCATAGAATATGATTAACATTACACAATTGGTAGCCTCATTAAGCATGGTTGGGGAGTTTATTCCCGAGCAACCGAATTGTTTCCCTTAAGATTATGGAGTTACATACTCCATAATAATTTACCCTGCAAGGTTAGTATCGGATAGCAATAGTTTCTTAAACAACCATAAGATCATCCATCATAAAGATTAAAATAAAATGTATGTCATGGTTCACAACTTGGAAGGTTTCATTAGCCCCATAATAAATAATAATAGTATGAGTTAATAATAGAAATTGTTTCCTTCAACTGTCTCAGAGATAGATAATCCCATTTTCAACCATCCTAGCCACCCTAAGTTCTTCTTTTTTTGCTCTTGCTCCAATTGTTGGACCCCATGTGAAGCCATCATGGCTTGAAACTGGACAGATTGTGAGGTCTGAGTGGCGTGCTGAAGAGTCAACTCATGACAACGGATGGTCTTCCAAATCTCGTCCAGTGCAGCGTCGGAGGGACCTGCATCACTTGCCCAGCGGCTAGAGAGGGAGTACCGGTCACCAGCTAGAACACTAGGGCCGTCATACATGTTGTGCCTAGGTGGCATCCAGTGCTCGTCACGCAGGTGGTGTCGGAGTGGTCAAATGGTTAAGGGGCCGGTATCGGTCTCCTAACTGGTGGAGGCGGAGAAGGAAGCATCCTGAAAGAAACTAAATTTCCCAGCCTAATACTCTTTTGGAGGCGGGTAACAGTCCGTGCACCCCTGTCCCCGATAGGAGGGAGAGGTGAGTGAGTGGGTGCGACGACATGCGGTGAGTTGGAGCGCATTCGGCTCTTGGCTGGGGACGTCAAAGTGGAGTCTTCTGATGGCTCCGAGTCATCCAAAGTTGCAGATAAAAACCCAGGGTGTCCATACCTCCTGAGGTAAGCCTCTTATTCTGTCCGAGGAGTGATCCTTAAGCTGTTCCCAGTCGAAGTAGTCTCGTGGACTGGGTGAGCTGGTGCCTTACCTTTTCCTGCCATAGTCTCGATAACCTATAAAATCATCATGAGTAATTTGGTTTCTCATAGCTCATGGTAGTAATAGTACAGGTAGTAGTAACAGTACTTATAGTAGTGATGGCAGTAGAATCAGTGATCAATAGCGTCAATAATAGTATCAGACAGCAATAGTTTCGTCAAACGACATCAAATAGAAAGGTTCTTTTAAATAAGACTCTTATACCACACAAAGAAAATTTTCAGAAATCATAAATTTCAAACAAAGAAGGGTCCAAACACGACCTAAGGTCCATGTTGGAATTTACGGGTCCGGTAAATTCATGATTACATTGATCAAGTGTAATCATAATTTACCCAACCCGATCGTCCGAACACTTTCCATAAGGGTGGTCCTAAGGTATCAGAATTGTAGCCTAGGGTCTACTATGGTATTCCCGACTTCTCTACAACCTTTGGCTTTGATACCAATTTGTCACACCTAGAGTGGGACATCACAGACTAGCAATACATATGGCAGTGGAAACAAACCATCATAAGAGCACAAAAGGAGAGAACATCACATGCCATTTATAAGTTTAAAACCAACCCGGGTAGAAATAGATTTAGCCCTCAAATAACATGTACATCCAACATAAGGACAAAATGTATAGATTAACAATACTTAAAAAATTGTTCAGGGTGTTTTAAAAAATCAGATATGCCAATGCCATGGTAATAGTGCTAGATCAAGGTCTTCAACAATAGCTAGAGTCCCTTCATGGATTACCTGAAACATTCTCAAAAAGAAATTATGTCAAATAAAAAGTTGTTGAAATCAAGTGCTTAAAGCTTAAAAAACAAGGATTCATTAGAATCCACACTTTATAAAAAAAATCATAGTATCATTGTTGTGGGGATCACAATCAACCCCGCACTCAGCCCCGGCTAGCCTCTTCAAAAATTATGTTACCGGTTAAATCCCTTGAGAAGAACTGAGCCTCAAACCAGTGGACCGTACCTACCGGATGGTCCACCATAGTATCTGTAACACCTGGTTATTTTTTAAAGTCAAAGAAAGAAAGAATAAAGTGAAGAAAAAGAAAGAAAATATATTTTACCCAAGTTGAGAGGTAAAAAGTGACAAAAGGACAAAAAGGTTTAAAAGTGGGTGTAAAGTGGGCATGGCCGCCATTCTCTTCTTACACACCCAAATCTTCGGATTTTAGAGAGAGAGAAAGAAAAGGAGCAGAAAGCTCTCGGGTTGAAGAAGAACAAGCTAAAAAGTTGAATTCAAGGTAAGGAATTCATGGTTTTAAGTGTTCTTAACTGGCCTTGCCTCGGTTGTATGCTTATGTGTGTTTGTATGTTCAGTTGTGTGTGTTTTTAGTGGGTTTCTAGGCGGTTGAACTCAATTACAGACCGGTTTTGAAGAAGCCATACTCAAGAGCTGCAAAGGTGAGTTCTAAAACCCCTCTTTTACATTTTTTAACTGATTTTGGGGCTGGAAATGCATGAACTTATGTTTTTATAAAATTGCGTTTCATACCCGTATGTTTGAATGTGTGTATGTTGCGAGTATGGTGTGATTGTGGGCTAGGTTCATGCTTGATGATGTTATGGCTGTGTTTCTAAGGCTTAGAATGCATGATTTAAGCTTAGAAATGATAGATGGTGTTTGGGGACCGAAGCATGATGATAGTGTGCCCTAGGCTGCTCATACACCCAAACAGTAGTTCACACAACTAAGTTTAGAAAATTGCTTAAGTGTTGACAAATGCGGATGAACATTGACAAATGCGGATGAGCATTGACAAATGCAGATGAGAAAGTCAATGCGGATGAGAAAGTCAATGCAGATGAGTAAGTCATGCAAATAAACAAATGCAGATGAGTAATTCATACGAATGAACAAATGCGGATGAGTAAGTTCATGCGAATGAACAAATGCGGATAAGTAAGTTATGCATATGAACAAATGCGGATGAGTAAGTTACGCGAATGAACAAATGCGAATGAGTAAGTTATGCGAATGAACAAATGCGGATGAGTAAGTTCATGCGAATGAACAAATGCGGATGAGCATTGACAAATGCGGATGAGTAAAATCAATGCGGATGAACAAATGCGGATGAGTGTTAGGATCATGTATTGAACGAAATATCAACTAATATAAGTGAATACCGAATCAAATTGTGCGGAATTCTATTTGATTGGCGATCCAATCAGTGAGAACGCACGTAGAAACAATTATGGATGAATCTTGTTGAATTCGATCTGCCCAAGATACATATTAAATTGATGTGGCTAGTGTGATATGATCCAAGTCGGGTCATACCCAATAACAGGCTATACAAACACCTGCAATATTTATTTATTGATTTGACCAGTTAAATAAATATCAACACCAAAGGGTTTAGAAAATTGTTTTCTAAAAATAGATGCACTTAAGAAATTGATAAATAAGATGGGTTTATTTATTAATTCTGAGAGATTACTTATTGTTACTTAATGGTTAATTAACATTTATAAAATGAAACCATATAATTGCATATAAGATGTTACAAATTAATTAACTTAAGTTTTAATTGATCATATATTAATGCTAGTTGGGTGTACAAAATAATATGTAAATGTTACATATTATATTTTGTAATTCTTATAAAAACAAATTGCTTAATAAAACAAAAGGGATGCCACCCATTGGTGGCAGCAAATGCTCGGCCCAAGGGCTGCCTTAGAGGCCAGCCATCTTGCTTTATCTAAGCAATTTGACACCCACAAGCAACATACATGCAATCCTTTCATTCTCTCAAGTGTGTGCAAAAGAAATCCTCTCTTCCTCTTTCTTGTTCACAAGATTTTCAAGTGGTTCAAGGCTGGATTTTCTTTCAGCTTTTAAAAGGTTTTAAGCTGAAAATTGGTGTTGCAAGATCCTAGCATCAAAGGTTCTTCGTTTGTGGCTTGGGGTATAACCTTCTTGAGGTCTTCTAGTTTGAAGATTCAGCCACAAGTTCATCCTTTTCTGAACCATTTCGATTTCCAGCAGCTCCAAAGGTTGTCTTTTCACCGTCTTATGTTCTTTTATGTATGCACTTTCGTATAATTGATCCATGGTTTGGGGGTTGCTTCTTAAATAGGCTTAATAACCATCTTATGAACATGTTTTAAAAACTCATTCCGCTGTGTTTCTCATATATATATAATGTTTTATGAGCTTTGATAAACTTGTTAAAACCCCCCACAATGGCATCAAGAGCCACTTATATGAATGCATACATGTTTTTTTCTTGCTTGTTCACGGTTTTGTGGTGTTTGACACCACATACCCGTGAGTTAGAGGCTGTTTTGGTCACCCCTTTTGATGTTTTAAAGATGCCTCTTTATGCATATTAGGATCTTTAAAACTTTTGATTGTTAGATGTTTGTTTGTATGATCTAAACCCATTTGTTCTTGGTTTATGTTGGCCAATAACATGGGCTACAAGGGGCTGCCAAAAAAATCGATTTTCTTTGTTTTGATATGTTGTTTGTGATTATGCATAACAAAGCCTAGACCTTGTGGATTGTTTGATTGGTTATCATGTTATATTCATTTGGTTATGTAAAAGTTTATTTTATGTTTCTAGTCTTGGTTTTGTAATTTATTTATTCATATGGTATGTAATAAATAGATTAGGAGTTTATCTTTACTAGAAAAATGTATTAGGATTGATATTTGTAAGGATGCTCAAAATCAAGACTTGAAGAAAGGATGGACAAAAAGGATGCTTGAAGATGTGGATTCAAGTGGGAGTTTCTTTTGTCAACCATGTGTCATGTTCTTAACCCTTAGGACAAGACCTTTTGACACACTTGTTTTGGCTAAACAAGTGTGCTCAATTTAGTATGCTTTGTTATGCATATATGTATTGTTTGGTTATGCTTGTTGAATGCTTATGATGTTGTTTTGTTTTGGTTATTTGGATGTCATTAACAAACCATCACTAGAACAAGCTATTACAAGAAATTGGTTCTCAAATCATTAAGCAAAATTAAATGGGTCTATAAAAGGAGTTAATGGTTTGCAAAATAAAATGGGTTTTATTTAAAAGAACCAAATGGATACCATATGGTTGAATGCATACAATCATATTGTACATGGTCTTTTCTAAAACAGTATTGTGAAATTAAAAATCCCTTTTGTGAAACAAGTTAAACACCATCCTTTTACACAACACTTAGGTTACTTGCAAACTCTTAGTGGGATAAAGGTCACCTAACCACTTTGAGGGAACTTGTAACTTGAGGTGATAATGCCATGTTTGTGGGATAAAGGTCACCTAACCACTTATGTGGTAAACTCACACGTGTGTGTAAGTAGGACGACTTGATTTATAAAATATATTGAATGGATCACCTAAAATGTGTTTTATAAAAGGTGTTGATGGGTAAACATGCCGTTATAAACATAAGATGTTCAAACGATCCCATACCATTAGAAGTTGCAATGGGTTGCAATTGTCTTTTTTTGGACTACCTTGTTTATTTAAATAATGGGATAAAGGTCACCTAACCAAATATTTAAATATAACGTTGGATTCTAAAAATTTTTTTATTAATAGTCTATGAGACGTAAAGGGTATTAATAAATGAAATATATAATTATATCAACGATTACTAAAATGGAACTTTGTAAAATCTTGTAGATGGCCGACCACACCAACGCTAATAACGATGTACCAAACCAAAACAACCAATCTCTTAGGGCGATCCTTCAAAGGGATCGTCTAACACCTAACAACTTCATGGATTGGTACCGCAACTTGAGAATTGTTCTCAAGCAAGAAAAGCGGCCTACATTCTTGATGATCCCATCCCCGATGAACCTAACGAGGAAGATGTGGAGGCCTATAATGATTGGGTTAAATATGTGGAAGATTCCGTCCAAGTCTCTTGCTTAATGTTAGCAAGTATGACACCGAACTCCAAAAGGAGTATGAGCTCCATGGAGCCTATGACATGATCACTCAGTTGCGGGAAACGTTCCAGCAACAAGCTAGAGTGGAGCGCTTCGAAACGGTTCGAGCGCTTCATGCATGTCGGATGGAAGAATCCCAATCAGTTTCGTCTTATGTTCTTAAGATGAAAAGCCACATCGACCGCCTTCAAAGGCTAAATTGTCCTGTCTCAAAGGAGTTGGCCACAGATTTGATCCTTAATGGACTATCTAAAAGGTTTGAGGCATTCGTCATGAATTACAACATGAACGGATGGGACAAGAGCATAAATGAACTTCATTCGATGCTCAAATCAGCTGAGGCGGGAATGGGTAAAAGGGTTTTACCCGTTCTCACCATTAATGAAGGTGGGCGAAAAAGAGGTCTCTACCCCCTCCTAAGGCAAATGTTGCAAAAGGAAAGGGGCATGTTGGAAGAAAGGGGAAGATGGTTGTTAGGGCGGAGCCTCCGAAACCCAAGGAAAAGAAGCAAAAGGTTGCTGTAAACGACCCATGCTTCAAATGTGGTGAGATAGGGCATTGGATGAGAAATTGTCCAGTCTATCTCAAAGAGTTGAGAGAAAAGAGGGATGCAGGGCAAACCTCAGGTATAATTTACATGATACATGTTGAACTAAATGTTATTTCTTCTAACACATGGGTATTAGATACCGGATGTGGAACTCACATTTGCAATTTATTGCAGGGGTTCAAAAGAAATGAGCATTATGCAAAAGGGGAAATAAGTCTATTCATGGGCAATGGTGCAAAGGTTCACGTTGAAGCCCAAGGAGACTACATTTTGAAGCTTCCAAGTGGTTTGGAAGTCATTTTATATAATGTATTATATGCTCCTAGTTTGACTAGGAACATAATTTCTGTTTCCCGTTTAAGACAATATGATTATGATTTCAAGTTTGTTGACAATGATATTCATGTTTCTTTAAATCATATGTTTTATTTTAAGGCCATACCTTGTAATGGTATTTATGAATTGGTTCATGAGAACACAACATATGAAAGCTCAATATACCAAGCAAGCACCAAAAGACTCAAATTAGATTTGAATGATACCTACCTTTGGCATTGCCGTCTTGGTCATATAAACAAGAAACGTATACAAACACTTCAAAAGAACGGTCTTTTAAAAACAAATGAATATGATTCATTTGATGTATGTGAATCTTGTTTACAAGGAAAAATGACTAAGGCACCCTTTAGTGGAACTAACGAAAGGGCAAAAGATTTATTAGGTATCATACATTCGGATGTATGTGGTCCTTTTAAGCCAATGACTAGGAATGGTGAAAGATACTTCATTACCTTTATCGACGATTATAGTCGCTATGGGTATGTGTACTTATTAAGGCACAAAGATGAAGCTTTTGAAATGTTCAAAATCTTCAAGAATGAAGTAGAAAATCAACTCAACAGGTCAATTAAAATTCTCCGCACCGATAGAGGTGGCAAATACCTAAGTGATGTTTTTCAAGATCATCTTAGGAGCTGTGGGATTGTCTCACAACTCACTCCACCTGGAACACCACAACATAATGGTGTGTCTGAGAGGAGGAATCGAACCTTATTGGATATGGTTTGATCTATGATGGCTAGAATCACATTACCTCTATCATTTTGGGGTTTCGCTTTGCTCTCCGCAGCCCGTATTCTGAATATGGCCCCAACCAAAAGGTGGAAAAGACACCTTTTGAGATATGGCATGGAAGAGTTCCATCCCTATCGTACTTAAGGGTCTGGGGTTGTGAGGTTTATGTTAAGACTCCCACCCCAAAAAAATTAGATGTCCGATCCACCAAGTGTATCTTTGTTGGATATCCTAGAGATTCTATGGGATATTATTTCTATGATCCACTGGAACAAAAAGTGTTTGTTGCCAGAAAGGGTGAGTTCTTAGAAACTAAGTTCCTTATGGAAGGAACAAGCAGTAGAACAGTGGATCTTGAGGAGGATCAAGAAACACAGCCCGATGCACGTTTGGTTGAAACTAGCACTCAACGAGAGGATGTTGAGGATGATCAAGCGGTTGATCAATACACACAAAACGTTCGCAGAAGTGGTAGAACTAGTAATCCACCTGAAAGATACGGATATTTCATGGATGGATGCTATGTGGTGGATTCAGATGAACCAGCCACATATCATGATGCAGTGTCCAATTTGGATTGTGACAAATGGCTTGAGGCCATGAACGTTGAGATGCAATCCATGTATGACAATCAAGTTTGGGAACTTGTTGAGCCACCTCATAATTCCAAAGTAGTTGGAAGTAAGTGGGTTTTCAAGAAGAAAACCGATATGCATGGAAACTTGGATACTTACAAAGCTAGACTTGTAGCAAAGGGTTTCACTCAAACTCAAGGGGTTGATTATGATGAGACCTTCTCACCTGTTGCAATGCTTAAGTCTATAAGGATATTGTTTGCCATAGCAGCTCATTATGATTATGAGATTTGGCAAATGGATGTCAAAACCGCTTTCCTAAATGGATATCTTGAGGAAGATGTCTATATGGTTCAGCCTGAAGGTTTTGTCAATCCAAAATATCCTAATAAAGTATGCAAGTTAATGAAATCAATCTATGGATTGAAACAAGCATCAAGAAGTTGGAATCACCGTTTTGATGATGAAGTAAAAAAATTGGCTTCATCAAAAACGCTGATGAGGCTTGCGTGTATAAGAAGGCTAGTGGGAGCACAATAACCTTCCTAGTATTATATGTTGATGACATACTACTGTTTGGAAACGACATTCCAACCATGGAAGGTGTAAAAACCTGGCTTGGAAGTTGTTTTTCCATCAAGGATCTTGGTGAAGCCGCTTATATTCTGGGAATAAAGATCTATAGGGATAGATCAAGACGGCTAATTGGTTTGAATCAAAGTGCATACATTGACAAAATCTTGAAAAGATTCAAGATGGAAAACTCTAAGAAAGGTACTGTACCTATTCAGAGAGGGACAATATTGAGTACGACTCAATGTCCAAGCTCAAAGGAAGAGCAAAATAGAATGAAGGCAATCCCATATGCATCTGCTATAGGATCCATCATGTATGCAATGATATGCACTAGACCAGACGTGTCATGCGCTTTAAGCATGACAAGTAGATACCAGCAAAATCCTGGTGATAGTCATTGGATGGCTGTCAAGAACATTCTGAAGTACCTAAGGAGGACTAAGGACATGTTCTTGATCTACGGGTCTGGTGAAGAGGAACTCGTTGTAAAAGGTTACACGGATGCGAGTTTCCAAACCGATCGAGATGATTCACGATCTCAATCGGGGTACATCTTTATTCTGAATGGGGGAGCTATTTCTTGGAAGAGCTCAAAGCAAGAAGTCGTAGCGTTGTCCACTACAGAGTCAGAATACGTCGCCGCTTCAATGGCAGCACAGGAAGCTGCATGGCTGAAGAAATTCATAGCCGATCTAGGGGTAGTCCCCTCCATTCAGGATCCCCTAGAGATCTTTTGTGACAACGAGGGTGCGATTGCTCAAATCAAGGAACCTCGTGCTCATCAAAAGACTCGGCACATTGAACGGAGATTCAACTACATAAGGGATGAAGTTGAAAAAGGAAAGATATGTATTCGCAAAGTCCACACTGATAAAAACGTTGCGGATCCACTCACAAAGCTCCTTGAAAGGGCAAAGCATGAAGGTCATGTTTGTGCCATGGGACTTAGATATTCTAGTGACTGGGTTTGATGTTGTATTTGGATATTGGAACTAATGTTATTTAACTTAATTGTATGGTTATAATTTCATTTGTTCTTCTATTTTAGCATGTTTAAATCCGTGAATAAATGAATTATTCTCAAACGTCCGTAGTCGATCATACTTATGGGAACAACCATGATTGTAAGACTATAATGAACTTGGATTGGTTGATATTCATAAGGTATGAATATAGAGCAAGAGGTTGCTACCAAAGGTTCATTGATGTCTATGGGATATAGATATTGGACTGACTCGCTCTCAATTATTTCTGCATGGAATCTTTCTGATTAGTCATAAGAGATTTTGAGTAAAGGCGAATATCATTGAATCCTCAGACCTGAGATACATATTGGGTCTTGATATTCACCAAGTGTTGTACTTTGACTTAGTTCTTTGCTGTCATGAAAATTGGTAGTACATAAGGCTGAGTTCATGTATGATATGAGGTGATTGTGAGAGACGTATGTAGTCAAGATGGAATTTGTTCCTCTTATTCGTTGAGAGTTAGATGTCTAAGGCCTGTTAAAATTAAATCATCGGAGAATGACAATTCTGTGTCTCTTGGATTTAATATGACATCTGTAACAAAAGGATAGATGATTGATTCACCTAAAACATTTTCAAGTAAGGTACTTGAAAGGGATAATGTTATTGAATGGCACTTAGTCATATACATTAGGGGTAGCAAACCGTTGCTAGGCGTCATTTGCTGCTTGCATCAATGTTCTATGAATCTTGTGCAAGTGGGAGATTGTTGAATTCGATCTGCCCAAGATACATATTAAATTGATGTGGCTAGTGTGATATGATCCAAGTCGGGTCATACCCAATAACAGGCTAGACAAACACCTGCAATATTTATTTATTGATTTGATCAGTTAAATAAATATCAACACCAAAGGGTTTAGAAAATTGTTTTCTAAAAATTAGATGCACTTAAGAAATTGATAAATAAGATGGGTTTATTTATTAATTCTGAGAGATTACTTTATAATTGTTACTTAATGGTTAACTACATTTATAAAATGAAACCATATAATTGCATATAAGATGTTACAAATTAATTAACTTAAGTTTTAATTGATCATATGTTAATGCTAGTTGGGTGTACAAAATAATATGTAAATGTTACATATTATATTTTGTAATTCTTATAAAAACAAATTGCTTAATAAAACAAAAGGGATGCCACCCATTGGTGGCAGCAAATGCTCGGCCCAAGGGCTGCCTTAGAGGCCAGCCACCTTGCTTTATCTAAGCAATTTGACACCCACAAGCAACATACATGCAATCCTTTCATTTCTCTCAAGTGTGTGCAAAAGAAATCCTCTCTTCCTCTATCTTGTTCACGAGATTTTCAAGTGGTTCAAGGCTGGATTTTCTTTCAGCTTTTAAAAGGTTTTAAGCTGAAAATTGGTGTTGCAAGATCCTAGCATCAAAGGTTCTTCGTTTGTGGCTTGGGGTATAACCTTCTTGAGGTCTTCTAGTTTGAAGATTCAGCCACAAGTTCATCCTTTTCTGAACCATTTCGATTTCCAGCAGCTCCAAAGGTTGTCTTTTCACCGTCTTATGTTCTTTTATGTATGCACTTTCGTATAATTGATCCATGGTTTGGGGGTTGCTTCTTAAATAGGCTTAATAACCATCTTATTAACATGTTTTAAAACCTCATTCCGCTGCGTTTCTCATATATATAATGTTTTATGAGCTTTGATAAACTTGTTAAAACCCCACAAATCTAAAGGTTAAGAACGATTGAGAATCGATCTAGTGCGAACTATGAACTTGGAACAGGTTCTTAGAGGTCTCTAGATGGCTAGGGTACGATATAGTACGTAGGTATCAAAGTGTTTTGTTTTTCCATGATTTAAGTGGTATTTGTAGGTTAGGGTTTCTCATTCAGGCGACTGAACCATTAGCATGGTTCAGTCGTGCGATTGAGTCATGCGGTTGATCCATTCGTACGACTTAGTGTTCAGTCGTGCGACTGAGTCAATCTCATGTTACAATCATGCGACTGATCCATTCTCCTGCTTCAGTCGTATGACTGGTTCATTAGCATGAAGTTGTTCATGCGTATGGTCCATTAGCATGGGCCAATCGCATGAGAACTTCATATAATTAAGTTTGAATATGTTTCACAATCATTATTTGACTTAGTTCTATTCAAACAACCACAAACCTATATAATTAGTTCAATAAGTGTTATGAATACTAAGCAATGAAATTTGCAACATTATAAGCACAACCACACATTGTATTTCATTAAGTACCCATGCAAGTACATATGTGTAAGACAACAAAGACATTTTACATTAATTCAGAAACTAGGTACACATGTATCTACAAACTCCCCTTAAAATTCTAAAACTATAAACGATTTTCATTTTTAGGATTTTACTAGGAAAAGAAATAACATCAATTTAATTAACTACTTTAAAATAAATTAGATAAATAAAGAAAATAAAAATTAAAAGAAAAATGGACTATACGCATCGGACTACACTTGGTCATCTTCAAGAATGACATCACTTTTCTTTTTAACGTCGTTGACCTCTAAAAAATACAGAAAACGTGGTTTATCAAAAGCCTTTGTATAGAGGTCAGAACGTTGAAAATCGGTATTTATTTTAACCACATCAATTAAGTTCTTTTCAAAACAATCACGTATAAAGTGATATTTTATGCCGATGTGTTTGGTCTTAGGATGTTGGACCGGATTTTTAGTTACTGTAATTGCAGCAAAGTTATCAACAAAAATAGGAGTAGAAGAAAAATTCAAACCGTAGTCTCGCATTTGTTCTTGAATCCATATGATTTGTGAAGAGCAACTTGCAGCAGCAACGTATTCGGCTTCGCAGGTTGACAAAGCAACCAAGGTCTCCCATGGCACACATTTCAAATTCAGCCTTCATTACTACTTCAAACTCCCCTTCTTGCCATTGGGGTGTGCCATCCTCTTCTTCCTTGAGCCTCTAGGCATAGAGGCTCCCCCTTGGCTACTGGGCGGATCCGGGGCATAGGTGGGATCAGAATCAGCAGCAGCATCCCCGGACTCCCCTGGGCGTCCACCAACTGCCCTCAAACCTCTCTCTGTGGCAACTACCCTGCTGCCCACAGTCCTCGTGAGAGGCTCTTCATCACTCTCTGCCTCCTCATCTGGAGGACAAAAGTCCAGGTGAAAGCTGGCAGTGGTGGCATATGTAGGAGGTGGAGATGTCACATGAGTAGTGGGGCCCCTAGTAGAAGCGAGCCCAGAGTCTCCGCCGGTATCACCGTCATCGTCGGAGTCGTCAGATGGTAGAGCAATTTGCTCAACATCTGAGTCACTCTCCTCATGGCACCACTTTCGCCTACATGGCGCCACATAATCAGCCTTGGCCAGATGCTCGAAGAGTCTCTTCACAGGGGACTTGACTTGCTTCCCCCTGTAGACCTTCATGTGGCCCAAGGTCGTGTCATCCATATTCTCCAGCGACACAGCATCGTGGCTCTCCTTGGGCAAGGTGGGCAGCTTATCATCAATAATCATCTACAAGAACCTTGGATACATGCAGAAGCCCTCCTTGCCCTTGGCCTCAAGGTTCTCTATGAGGTAGGAAAATATCATACTTGAGAAACTAAAGGGGTGGTTGAGTACTAGTACAACATAGGTATTTTGGATCTAGTCTGAGAGGTCATCAAACCCACTTTAGTATAACATGTTCCAAGTACTTAAACTGGGGACACAGGTTGCTTTTGTTCAGCACACCTGTGTTTATGTCCCCAACGTACTTCATCCTAAGGAAACACCCTCTAACAGTCAGAGGGTGTAGCCTGGTGGGGTGATCTGCATCATCACCCAGATCGAGTACACATCGTATATCCTTAGCAGTCACCTCGATCGCCTACCCAAAATGGTGCTCCGGATGCAGTAGGGTTCTTGTGAACAATCAACCGATGTCCCCTCCCAAAAGGACTGTTGTATAGACTGATAGGGAGTGCACGGTGTGAAAATAGCTCTACGAATCTGGGATCTCTTTAGGAATGCAATGATCCCCGCAAACTCGGCACCGTTCCGAGTGGTGGCATCCAAATGGGCACAAATGTTGTGCTTAGGGTTGATGGACCACCTGTCAGCCATCAATCTGTAACACAAGACACATAGACATTAGATCACCACACAACAAAAATCAGTTCAAATTAACCTGGTTGAACTTAGTATGGTTCAATCATGTGACTGTGTTCAGTCGTTTGATCTAGCATGCGACTGAGGTCAATCGGGTGACTAAACATGCGACTGGGTTCAATCGGGTGACTGAACCTTCGATTGGTTCAGTCGGCCGAATGAGCTCATTCGTGTCATTCATTCGACAGTCGGGCGATTGAAGTTCATCCTGGTGTCCAGTCGCATGACCCATTGTTCGTTTGAATGACATTCAAATTATGACTAATTCATCAATTTAGATGTTTTGTTGTGTTTCATTAGACTCACAATCACTTTACTAATAACCTAATAACCTTGATTTCTACATTTTACTTAGTTTAGCTAGGTGATTCGTCCAATAACAGTTTCGGTTCTTGTAAGGGCTGAAATTCATAAATCAGGGCTCAAATCAACTGAACTTTGGTTAGATAGTGCCGCATTGTACCTGTATAATAAGTAGAGATCGCCAGAATATCAAAATTAGGTGTCAAATTCGGTTAGAAGAAATTTCGGCAGAGTAACGGTACAGAATGCGATTTAGTGCGAATGAGGGGTGATGAGTTTATGCGTTCGACTATGGCCCGATTTATACTGAATCTGATTTCAATAGGACGACTGGACCCATTCATTATGTTCATTCGGGCGATTGGACCTTAGTGGTGCGATTGGTTCAGTCAATCACATTCAGTCGGCCGACTGGGTTTCAGTTGGGCGACTGACTCATTCTATCAACGCCATTCGGGCAACTGGCTCAATCTTGTAAGCTAATCGTGTGAATGGTTCATACTCATGCTCCATTCTGTTGTCTAAAGCATAAGTATGATCCAATCGTACGATTGGTCCACACTCAAGGTCCAATCGTGCGAATGGATAATACTCAGGATTTTGACTTTATGACCATTTGACATTTTATTCCTTTTAACTTTTGATTAAACTTTATGAGCATTCGATCATCTCAGACATGATCCTTTTAGCTTGAAAATTGTTGATCACCTCAGACGTGATCCTTTTAAAATAGCTTGTCACCTGAGACATGACTTATTTTACATTTGAAAACTTGTGTGGTCACCTCAAATGTGACCTTTTTAGGTGAGTAGATCCCCGATTGAGTTTCATGGCATAGTCCGATGTTTAACACACTAAATTGATGAAATTTAGACAAAATAAAAGAACTAGAAACTGAAATACAAAACTAAACTTGTTTTGTGGTTTAGTGAGAGGTGTGAATCCTAAGATTGAAATCTAATAGATTCATTTTCTGAAAATGCAGCTTCAATTCATTTTGACCATAAATGGACCAATTCAATTGGTATCATACAGGTAAGTCAAATCATTCAGGACAAGTTATCCAAACTTTTTGATGCTCTGTTCTTGTTTTTCATCTAGAGTCGTTAGCAAGTTTAGGAAATCATACTAGTACTATAGATCCCCACATTGATTTGGACTTTCAAGATTTGTAGCCACGATGATTTTCAGTATACCTGTCCTCTTAAATCCATTCACAGACTTTTGACACAGATTGGTGACAGTTTAAGGTTTGATTATTTCAACAAGCATTTGTGGATCCCACACTTATCTGGTAATCAATATTCCTCAGGAGATTTTTGAGCGGTCTCAGGGTAGTATTCAAGAAGAAACTATTCTTAGAGCTTTCAAAGAGAAGCCAAGCCTCAGGTCAGGGCCACCGCACAGCAGAGAGATGGAAAACAACAATGAATTCTAGAATATCTAGGTTATGCTTATCCTCAGGTCAGTGCCACCGCACAGCACAGAGGCACATAACCTATCTTCTTGTTTGAGCAATTTTATTCTTTTGCACAGATCTCACCAACAACATATGTTGTTAGTTTGATTGCTTTTGCAATTTTTTTCATCACTTGCTTTTGCTCATATTTTGGTCATACACACACATTTGTGGCGTTTATTCTGCTCGTCACCCCTTATTGGAATTTTGTTGATTGTGTTAACCAGGGATAAGATGATAACCCACAGCTTGTTGAACAACTTAGTTTAATCTTGAGATCACCAACAAGGTCTTATCATCTATAGTGTTGAATCTACCGACATATTGTTGAATCTTGTATGCCCAAGACACATACAAGATTGATGTGGTTAGTATGTTATGATCCAAGTCGGGTCATACCCAATAACAAGCTAAACAAACACCAATAAATGTTTATTGTTGATGAGATCATACATATAAACATTAACACCAATTTAGAAAATGGGTTTTCTAAAACATTGCTTTGTAATACAACAATACTATATGGATAGTTTGTTGATGAGATATTATTTGTTTCATTATTAAATTGGTTAAATAATAACATATAAAAGTATGTTATTGTTATAAAATTAAAAGAGGTTTTAATTTTATAAAGTTAAGGGTTAAGAGAGTAATTTTATCTAAAATCAAAATGGGGGGAAACCCATTTTGGAAGCTTCATTCGGCCGCCCAAAAGGGTCCATAGGGACCAGCTTTTGTCTTGGTCATTGTGGTTCTTTTCTCCTCTCTAACACTCTATCATATCACACACTTTTCTCTCTAACATCACAAGCAAAAGAACCTTCAAAACAAGGCTGCATTTTTGGGTTTTAGAGGCTGAAAAAGGGGACTGTTTTTCGGTTTTAGAAGCTTGAAAGGGGCTGCCTATTTCGGTTTTGGAGGAGCTAAAGAAGGGCTATCTTTGGTGTTGCATCCTAACAAGCAAGGTGTTTGAAGATCTTGTGGGTATCACTTCTTGAGGCCTCCTCTTTTGAAGGCTAGACACATTCAAGAACATCATCTTCTATCTCTTTTCATCCACAACATTTGCACAAGAAAGGTTGTCTTCTATTAACACCCTATGGTTGGTTTTGTGTTGATTGATAGAATATTATTTCACATATATGTTGATCCTTATTCTTGGGTTTTGTTTATGCTTCAAATGTTGAAAATTAGCATATTATAACATGTTTAAGTCATTCTTCCGCTGCGTTTTATAAGTTAAAATGGTTAAACTAGCTTTGATTAACTTGCTACAAAACCCAACACATATCATCAGTGGTCTAGCAACCTCTAGGTCTACTTTCTTTGTGTTACCTTGGTAGTAGCTAGTTTTACTATCATTTTTCCTTTTATATTGCTCAGACTACAAAGACTTATACATTGACTTTCGCATCTTATTCAATTTAAACTTTTAAAGTCCCAAGTGGTTTGTTTCTATGTACTATCATTTTCCAATGTTTGAATCGGTATCACAAATACGATCTAAAGCTTACCTCTCCTCCTCCCTTGTTTTATTTATTTTTTCTTGTTATTTCCTAAACCTACTCTCCCCCTAAAATTCTAAAACTGTAAACGATTTGCATTTTTAGGATTTTACTAGGCAAAGAAATAACATCAATTTAATTAACTACTTTAAAATAAATTAGATAAATAAAGAAAATAAAATTTAAAAGAAAAATGGACTATACGCATCGGACTACACTTGGTCATCTTCAGGAATGACATCACTTTTCTTTTTAACGCCGTTGACCTCTAACAAATATAGAGAATGTGATTTATCAAAAGCCTTTGTATAGAGGTCAGAGCATTGAAAATCGGTATTTATTTTAACCACATCGATTAAGTTCTTTTCAAAACAATCACGTATAAAGTGATATTTTATGCCGATGTGTTTGGTCTTAGGATGTTGGACCGGATTTTTAGTTACTGTAATTGCAGCAAAGTTATCAACAAAAATAGGAGTAGAAGAAAAATTCAAACCGTAGTCTCGCATTTGTTGTTGAATCCATATGATTTGTGAAGAGCAACTTGCAGCAGCAACGTATTCGGCTTCGCAGGTTGACAAAGCAACCGAGGTCTGCTTCTTACACTGCCAGGTCACTAATCTCCTCCCAAAGAATTGACATCCTACTGATGTAGACTTGTAGTTCATCTTGCAGCTGCCGTAATCCGAGTCACTGTACGCCATAAGCTCGAAGTCATCGTCATGAGGATACCACAACCCTAGTGTTGGGGTACCTTTTAGATAACGGGAGATCCTTTTGACCCCTATCAAATGGTTAACTTTTGGCTTTGCCTAATATCTTGAATATAGACATGTAGCATACATGATATCAGGTCTTGAGGCAGTGAGGTACATTAGAGTTCAAATCATTCCTCGGTACATGGTGGCATCTACCATATCACCATTCTCGTTAGGTGCTACATCATGGTTTGTAGCAAGTGGAGTCCCAGCTACGGAAGCATTCTCCATGTCAAACCGACTGAGAATATCTCCTACATACTTGGTCTGATGTAGAAAAATTCCCTTAGGTGTATGATCCACCTGTAACCTAATAAAGAACTTCAAATTCAGCCTTTATTACTGCCTCAAACTCTTTACATAATTATTCGTTCTTGGAACCAAAGATTATGTCATCTACATAAATTTGGACCAGCAGTAAATCACCATCCTTTTCTTTGATGAATAGTGTGCAGTCAATAACACCTCTGCGAAACCCATGTTTCACAAGATGAGTGTAGAGTTTCTCATACCAGGCTCTAGGAGCTTGATAAAGCCCGTATAAAGCCTTTTCGAGTTTGTAAACTCTGTCTCGATGATATGGATCCTCATATCCCTTGGGTTGACTGACGTACACTGTCTCTCGGATTTCACCATGAAGGAATGCACTCTTCACATCTAGTTTATAAACTTTAATCTTCATATACGATGCATAGGCAAGGAAGATGCGGATGGCTTCCATTCTTGCCACGGGTGCAAACACTTCATTGTAATCTATTCCCTCAACTTGTCAAAATCCTTGAACTACAAGTCGAGCCTTGTTCCTGATGATGACACCTTGGTCATCTTGCTTACATTTCAAGACCCATTTGGTGCCAATGACCTTAGCACCTTTAGGTCTATCTACCAGTGTCCAGACACCTAACTTCTTGAACTGAATTAGTTCTTCTTGCATGGCACTGACCCATGCCTCATTATTTAGGGCTTCACTCGCGTATTTTGGCTCGAACTGAGACACAAAGCAACGATAAGCACCATCGTGAAGGTACCCTTTCTCCAATACCGAAGCATAATCAGCTGAATACAGCTGATTTCTTGTCTGAACTCCTGATCTTACATCCCCAATGACATTGTCCAGAGGATGATAGACGTTTAGGCGTGATCCAGGAGTGGTGGGAACAACTACCTCAAAATCAAGATTATGAACGTTTGGTTCGGTATTTGAGGCAGTAGGCGTATGAGGTTCCGGAGACTTAGAGGCATCAATGTCAGATGCTTGTGGACTTGAAGTAGGAGGAACCTGTTGCTCCTGAGTGTCCTGATCATTCTCCACGGCTTCATCATCAGAGGAAGAGTCACTTACCTCGAGTGCTCCCCCTGAGTTGGTAGATGAATCAACTTGTGAGCCAGATGATGTAGATTCCTGAGATGGTGTGTTTAGAACATCATACATCATTTTGGCTGCTAACTCATCATCAGACGTGGAGAGAGGGATGTTGAAGGACTTGAAGAATCCATCATAGTCGAAAAAGAAGGCAGGTCCTTTTCCAGCAGGTGGGGTGGTGTATCTCTGAACGTCCACGTTACACCACACTTCTATTTGACCCGTCGAGTTGTTGTAAACTCTCTTGTTTGGTATGTTGTCTCCTAGAAAGATACCTTCTTCAGCCTTCTCGCTGAATTTTCCCTCCTGAGTCTTCTTCAATAGGGTGCATGGTGTGCTAAATGGCTCGAGATACTCTAGATTAGGTTTACGTCATTGTAGTAACTCGTAACTCGTCTTGCCATGGCGTTTAACTACCAAAACTCAATTTAACGTGTAACACGCATTTGTAACTGCCTTATTCCAGAATTGGATAGGTAGTTTCGAGTCTGCTAGCATAGTCCGTGCAGTCTCTATCAAGCTCTGATTCTTTCTTTCAGCAACACTGTTCATCTGAGGAGTGTAGGCAGAAGTGAACTGGTGCACAATTCCTTTTTCCTTGCAGTATGCCTCCATCCATTGGTTCTTGAACTTGGTTCCGTTGTCTAAGCGTACTTGTCGTACCTTCAGCTTGTATAGGGACTCCAGTGTAGTTACTAATTCCTTAAATGACTCAAATGTTTCGGATTTGGATTTCAGAAACATTACCCAAGAGAATCTTGAGTAGTCATCAGTAACTACATAGCAGTATATGTCGCCTGCAATGCTTCTTGTACTGACTGGACCAAACAGATCCATGTGAAGAAGTTCAAGAGGAAGTTTGATGGAATGAACTTTATTTTCCTTATGAGACTTCTTCATCTGTTTGCCCTTCTTACATGCAACATAGAAATCAGAAAGTTGGAAGTTTTTGACATTAACTCCTCTCACGAGATCATTCTTGATCAAGTGATTCATCTTCCATGGATTAATGTGTCCCATTCTCTTATGCCAGGAGATGGAATCCTTCTCAGTAGCTTTTGACAAGAAGCACTGAACTTCATGATCCGTTGTGGAGGTCTTTGATAGATCCAAGACATAAAGGTCCTTATATCTTGAGGTAGACATTAAGACTTGGTCCTTCGGGATCACATAGTCCTTTTTCAGGACATAGCACTTCTTGTTGTCAAATACTACCTTGAAACCTTTATCACAAATTTGGGATACAGAAAGCAGGTTATTCTGAAGTTGTTAAACATAGTTTACCTTGTCGAACTTCACTTTATGATTTCCCACTTCCCCTTGAGCTGTGATATACCCTCTTTTGTTTCCAGCAAATAAAACATCACCTCCTTTTATTTCTTTGATGTTTGAAGAGAGCCATGTTCCCTATTATGTGCCTGGATGCTCCGTTATCTATAATCCACATGTTGGTTTCAGCACTATAGCGTACACCCTGCACATTCAAATTGAAAACATTAGTTCAGGTTAGGGACCCAAGCCTTTACTGGCTTGGGTCTCCCAAAGATATCACACATCATAAATTTAACCCATTGACCTTTAGAGGGTGAGGGAAGCTCAGTTGTCTTCTTGTTCTCATTCTCAGACATTGAGGTTGATTTTTCTTTCCATAAGCCCGTCTTGTGTAAGGCCTGTTTGTGATAAACAGATGACTGGCTTATGGGTTGAACTTTAGGTTCACTAGCCCGTCTAGGTGGAGTCACTGGGTTCCTCTTAGAAGAACTAGGTTTTGGGTCCTGAAGTTCAACTTTCCTCCTTGGTGTCTGATAGTAAGGACATTTAGACGCAATGTGTCCATACTCTCCACAGTTGTAGCATGATCTGCTTTCGACTTTTCGGTTTAACTGTTTGTGTGGAGAAGTGTGTGACACACGTGTGACATTAACCTTTTTGGGTTGACACTCTTCTTGTTTAGATGTTTTATCTTTTTTAACAAAGTTAATTGTGTTAACATTTTTAACATCTTTTCCATTTTGTTTACCTGGACTTAGACATGAAGCACGTGGGGGGTTAACATGTTTGGTCTTTTTGGTTTAGAATTAGACTTGATTGACCCAGTCTTAAATTTAACCTATTCAAATTGTTTGTCCAGATTGACACAAGGCATTTTACCTTATGATTTTGAAGTGGCCTCCTCTAGTTTAGTGCCAGATTCATTAGATGAACATGTGGTATCTAGGTCACTTACTAGAGGAGTGGACACCACATGATCCTTGATTGGATTGTTATTGATTGGTTTACATTTTACGTTCATCAAGATCTCATGTGGTGGTGGAACCACTTTATAACCCAATCCCTCCCCGTTGTTACGCTCTCTCACTAAGTTTTCAACAATATGAGATGAACTTGTCCAACTATGCAGTTTTTGCTTTAATGAATTAACTTCTACTTCTAAAACTGCCTTTTGTTTCTTAGTGTCTTCTAGGGAGTTAAGATAGAACTTAATGTCATTTGATTGGTTAAAGGCTACAACTTCGGTTTCCCTAAGTTGTTTGTTCAACAGTTTATCTTTTCTTTATAACTGTGCTCATTTTGTTTAAGAATTATGTTAGCTTTAGTGCACAGTTGCAAGTCCTTTACTAAGCTATCATTATGATCTAATAACCTAGCAAATTTTGAATCTATGCTTTCCCTAAATTTAGTACAATTAGAACAAGCATGATTATCAAAAAGTTGGTCAGTAGTACTTACCTGAGAGGGTTCTGATGAGTCAGCCATCAAAGCAGAGTCTGGTGTTTCTGGTTCTGGTGATCTAACGTTGTTGTAGATTTCCCTTCTGGAGGCATGTAGTTGACCACTGTCGCAGTCTCTTCGGTGCTTGACATCGCAAGTTCCACTGCAATATCTCCTTCACTAGCTGAATCGTCATCTAAATCTTCAACACTAGCGATGTTGGATTCTCCCGGTGAAATAAACCAAAAGCTCCAGTCCTGTCCTTCATCATCATGAGCAGTCAAAGCTTTAGGATCCTTGCTTGACGAAGTAGGGCTGCTAGTTGGTTTATCCTGACGATTGAAGGATGAGAATGGATTCCCGTTTCCAGTTTTCTTGGGCTTCACACACTCTCGTTTGAAGTGCCCCTTTTTGCCACAGTTGAAATAGGTCACCTTGGTCTTGTCGAAACCAAAGGTATTGTCCTTAGTTGCAACCAAGTTCAATCCGGTTTTCTTGACAAACTTCTTCGCTCTCCGAACAGCACTTGCTAAGGCCAACATTATATCTATCCTCCCAGCTCTGTCTCGTCCACCTGCTCGAAGTCCTCATCTGCCATATGACAGTTCCCAATTTTTCTCGCAATTAGTCCATCATATGAGTGGACTACTGCTGCTAAGAGATCCATGTGCTCTTTAGCTATCTCAACTGTAATGTTACCGAAATTCCCGGTCTTTAGTTTTGCAACATTGGCTTCAGGTACTATGTATTGGGTACCAGACGACCCTGACGTTTCTGACCTTGAAGTAGAGGCTTGAGAAGGACCAGCTGAACTTGACACAAAAGTCGTCTGAAGTGGTGCTCCAGACGTTTTGGCTTGTGGAGTCGCGTTGTACAGTGCCGGATTTTGATCATAAGAAGACTTTTGGGCTCTGTATTTCATTCTTAATTCTTCTTCTTTCAGCTTCAGAATGAAATCATTTATATCTAACTTCGTTAGCATTCCATTCAGTCTGAGATTGGATACAAAGGAAACCCATTTCTCCGGCACTCCATCTGCAAAGTTCGACACTTTGTCTTCCATCGACGTCGTAACTCCATGAGTGTGCATCTCACTCATCAAGTGGTAGAATCTATCAATGATGTCATCCAGGCTTTCTTTACCCATCGAAGAAAAGTTTTCAAATTCTTTCTTCAAAGCTTTAGCCTTTATCGCCTTTAATGATGCATTTCCGTCATACCTTTTCTCCAATGCATCCTATAGCTTCTTTGCTTGCGTATACTCAGAAAATTGGTGAAAAATATCCTTAGGGGTTGACTGAGTAAGCAGAGCATAGACTTTCTTCATAGCATTGTATTTGACCTTTTGTCCATCAGTCATGCCACCTAGTGTAAGTTTGACACCATCAGCACCTACTGGCATGTTGTACCCCATGTCTCTTGATTCCCACAGATTGGGATCTACTCCATTTAAGTAGATCTTGAAACGTTCCTTCCATTGTGGGTATTTTTCTAACGTGAGTAGCTTAGGAGGTTTGTTAAGATTCCCCACTTCATTCTCCAGAAGCAGTAGGTTTTGAATCCTTGAGTCTTTCCCTGCTGTGAATGTTGAGTATTGGTCCTCCATTACTATCAACTTTAATTTTTGGAACAAACTGTTTCACTTGTGCGAATGAAGGTGTGCGATTAGGCTATTCGTGTGATTGAACAATGCAGATGGTTCAATCATGCGACTGAACTACTACGGATGGCTCAGTCGGGCGATTGAGTCAATCGTGCGACTGAAGCTGCTGAAACTTGAAAATTCGTAGGTTTAAGGTATTTTGGATGCAAAAACTCGAATTTTCACTAACCCTAATTGCCGTATGCCGGAAAAGCTAAACTTTATGATCAGGAGACGTCTAAGACACCGTTTTACACAAAAAGATTCTGTTTTTAGTGAAAAAACACAATTTTTGTATCAAAACGATTGAATCACACGTAAATCAAGAGCCAAATCTCTGATACCACTTGTTAGGATCGTGTATTGAACGAAATACTAACAGATATACGTGTATACCGAATCAAATAGTGCGGAATCCTATTTGATTGGTGATCCAATCAGTGAGAACGCACGTAGAGACAATTATGGATTGAATCTAAATGTTAAGAATGATTGGGAATCGATCTAGTGCGATCTATGAACTTGGAACAGGTTCTTAGAGGTCTCTGGATGGCTAGGGTACGATTTAGTACATAGGTATTCAAAGTGTTACGTTTTTCTACGATTTAAGTGGTATTATAGGTTAGGGTTTCTCATTCGGGCGACTGAACCATTAGCATGGTTCAGTCAGTGCGATTGAGTCATGCGGTTGATCCATTCGCACGACTGAGTGTTCAGTCATGCGACTGAGTCAATCTCATGTTACAATCATGCGACTGATCTAGTCTCCTGGTTTAGTCGTGCGACTGGTTCATTAGCATGAAGTTGTTCATGTGTATGGTCCATTAGCATGACCAATCGCATGAGAACTTCATATGAGTAAGTTTGAATATGTTTCACAATCATTAGTTGACTTAATTCTATTCAAATAACCACAACTTATATAGTTATTTTAATAAATGTTATTAGATACCAAGCAATGAAATATTCAACATTATAAGCACAACCACACATTGTATTTCATTAAGTACCCATTCAACTACATATGTGTAAGACAATAAAGACATTTTACATTAAGTTTAGAAACTAGGGACACACATGTGTCTACAATGAGCATTGATAAATGCGGATGAACAAAAAGAAATGCGGATGAACAAAAAGAAATACGGATGAACAAAAGGGAAAGGCGGATGAACACTTAGAATATTTTTGGACTTTTTGGGGAAAAAGTGTTAAGTAGGCCTTGGCTTGGGAGGTTCCCAGGGACTATGTAAGTTGACTTTTTGAAGTGAAAGATGATGTGATGGGCATATAATGATATGATGAATGATTGATGCTTATGCATGGTGATATGTATGTTGTATATTATGCATGTATGATGATGTGTGATTGATGATGTGCGATTGATGATGTTATGTTTATGATTGCATGTTATGTTCTATTATGTTCCCTATTACGTGTGATGATGTGACTTTACGTGGTGTGATATTGTTAATGAACATAAAGTATTATCTTAACGAAGTGAAAGATTTAAGATAATGAAAGTGGAATATAATGAATGAATGAAAAGCCTTGCAAGCAACTAAAGGGAGGTTCATAACTTATTGAGAGTTGTTACCTTGTGTGTGTCTATAGCATGCGATTTTGGCTAACTCATAAGGGTTCATACATACAGTAAGAGTTCAGTCCCGGTGACTGCTCCAATACGTGCGATTTCCTAATTATTGTGTGTCATACAGCGTGCGATTTTGGCTAACCCATAAGAGTTCACACACACAGGGGGAGTGTCTAACTATGTGAGTATCTACAGCATGCGATTTTGGCTAACTCATGAGGGTTCATACACACAGTAAGAGTTCAGTCTTGGTGACTACTCCAATAACGTGTGGTCTCCTAATTACTGTGTGTTATACAATGTGCGATCTTGGCGAACCCATAAGAGTTCACACACGTAGGGGGAGTTTGTCCTAGTGACCACTCCATACGTGCGATATGTGCGATATGTGCGATACGTGCAATATGTGCGATATCCACGATACGTGCGATATGTGCAATATGTGTGATACGTGCGATATGTGCGATATTTGCGATATTTGCGAGATGTGCAAAATGTACTAGAACGATGATGAAGATAATAAATATTACCTTGATGTATGTGCGATGTGTGATCACGTGCGATAGTAATGAAAATGTTTTAACGAATGGAAGGTAATGCAATGTTTTTATAAAACTAAACTCACTCAGCAACGCTGACTTTTTATGCATTTTCCAGTTGGCAGGTAAAGTTGCTGAGGATGGCACTGGGCGGCTACTTGGCTCTTTTGGATGGCATTCTTCTGTTTAATGTTTTTGCATTGTAATGCGAACGAACGATGTTTTGAAATGAATGATTGTATTAACTTGCAATAGCATTTTTAATGAAAATGTTGTTTTTAATGTTTCCGCTGCAACGTTTATTTCAAGTTAATGTAATTATATGATTTATGAGCGATGATTGGTCAGTTGTAAGCGTCCCGAGAATGGGGCCTTACAGTATCTTATAAAACATGTTACATGCCACAAACGACCTCGCAGGATCTCAGTATGGTACCCTTCCCGTTCATCACAAAAGGCACTGTGTGTGGGGGATTCCCCAAGTAGATCTACTCATATAAACAAACGGTTCACAAAAGAATTAATGACTGCGATACAAGTATCAGTAGGTATCAACATTACCACAACATATAGCATCATAATATGGCACCTAATAGTTCAGTTTAAACAGAGCATGCTTCATCCCAAAAAAATAGTAAAAAGTGAACACTTGAACTCAACTTAGAAATTCAAGCAAAAGGGTCTCTTCGTGTGCCGGGGAAAGTCTCAAGTCTAGCACCCTATCATTAAGATTCTAGTGTTAATACATTAATTCTAGGGTTATGGAGAAGCATTAGTTATGCCATGAGATTAATGTCTTGATAGCCTTTTGAATGGCTAAGCTTTTATATAAAAAGTTTCCTTTTATAGTAAGTTAGGGTTTCTTAAGGAAACAATACATGATTTACCATGTTAAATCACCTATATTAGTTAGTTTGAGTCTTTTAAGTGATTCTTAGTTCAAGGGGTCGGTTTATTGAAGTTTAGCGAAATTTACAATTTAGTCCTCCAAGTTTTCAAAATTTACAATTTCTACCCCAAAGTTTGATTTCTTGCATTTAATGACTTTTTATAAGTTTTTAATCTGCTAAAGATGTATTACAAGCTCCTTTTAGGTGAAAGTCTATATTTTAAGTTTGCCCGCTAAACGCGTTTTTAACTAAAAAATTCCATTTAACCCATTCTTTGACCATAACAAATCCGAGCCAAATACTTTGTTAACCCTTTTAGAGCCTGGAATACTTTTTAAGATGGTTAAAATCTATGTTTTCTTGTTTTTAAGTCATTCTACCGCCTTTCGTGTCCCCAAATATATCCAAATTACTTATAACTCTATGACATTTATATTTTCAGCCTTTAACATCTCATCACATACCCAAAATCATCCTAAACCTTCTGAAATATCATGTCTAAAAGCGTGCGCACGTGTGTAAAACATTATAACATGTGATTAAACCTTGCCCAAACCTTTTGTAACTTTAAAAGCGTGTGCGCGGCGGGCGGGTGTGTGTGTGTGTGTGTGTGTATGTATATGTATGTATGTATATATATATATATGTATATGTATGTATGTGTATATGTATATATGTATGTATGTATGTATATGTATATGTGTATGTATGTATGTATATGTGTATGTGTGTATATGTGTATGTATGTATGTATGTATATGTATATATATATATATATCTCTTTACCTCTCTCTCTCTCTCTCTCTCTCTCTCTCTATATATATATATATTATATATATATATATATATATATATATATATAATATATATATATATATATATATATATATATATATATATATATATAATTATATTACATTATGGCATACCGACTAATGGGAGGTCTGATGATGTGTATATATAACGTCTAATTAGATTGTGGCATTCTTATTGATTGAATTCACCGACTTCATATCATAGGGGTTTAAACGTGGAGATATATAAGGATCATATATAAGATCCAAGGCTAGGGAATCTTTCCTCATCATCAGGCATTATTTCTAGGACCTCATTGTCTTTTGTTTTGCCCAGGGCATTCCCTAACACGTTAGAGAGACTTTCCTTTAACGTGGCATCAAGAATACTTTCGTTCTTGAGAAACATGTTTGTCGCACCTAAAAATTTTTTATCTTTTCACCCTCTGCATATTTTCCAATCATTGTTAGTCTTTTTTAACTTTTAATATACTTTTATAACTTGGGTTGAGACAAAAATGTGTGTATATCATTGTTGGGCATGTCACAATTATGTATTGTGACTAGCATAAAATCATGTGTCTTGAAACATAACAACAATCCTCTTATATAATTGTATGAAATAAAAAAGATATTAACATTTCCTAGACATAATTATGTGACGCTATCATGTGGCTTATTTTAAATGCATTACTTAATATTTAACTCATGTTATTCAATCTGTCCTCTTATAACCTTTTTAAACACCTCTAATATTAAATACGGCTAAACCACAAGGAAAAAAATGTCAAAACCACCTAACTTAACCAGGTTCATCTTTAGGTTGCTTTAGGTAGATCGGGAACTTTGTTGCATGTGTAGTAGCTTGGGGTTGCATGTAGACCTTTTGGGGTTGTGAGCCTAGTGAAGTCACAAGTGTATGTGAGTTTCATGTCGATAAGATAGTTTTGAGTTTAAAGGGTTCCACCGGTCCCTCTAGCGTAGATTTAGGTGAAATGATATGACCACTTTCAATTAGGGTGTGCCCTTGAGTGGTTTTGAGTTCTTTGTGTTTCATCCCCTGCCCCTTATAGATGTCTCGTAATCCTTCTTAGCTTTTATCTTTGAAAAATAAATAATAAAATAATAACGATACATGTGTTCAATAACATATCACGAAAAAAGAATAAGGCTAATTGACACGGTTAAAATAAACTTGAATGATCAACTTATGCTACAATATGTTTTTTTTTTTCATAACGAAATAAATTTATATTAAATTTTAAGCCACCTAAATCATATTTTTGATATAACCACTTAAAATCAACTTGTGAAGCAAATATAAGGGTCGGGGGGGATAGGTATTACTTCAATTGTTTTTATTTGTTTTTTCTTTATTATTATATCTTTAACGCCTAATTGTATAACTGAATGGTCACTCACCCACCCCATCATCTTATTACTTAAGTAAAAAATTTTGAGCAATAGGTTGACACATCCCTGAAAGAAAGCTTATATATCAGTCTGGCCCTATCAGTTTCAAACTTGAACGTGTCTTAGATGTAAATACCATGACCCAATCTTAAATGAACTCATGATTTCTTATCTGAAAAATGTAAGAAATTGCCATTTAAGTATCATACCATCCCCAGATGTGGAATCTAACTGCAACTAAGTAAACCGAAAAAAGGAATGGTTTTCAAAACACTTGGAAAGGTCTCAACATCATATGTTTGTTGGTCTGTTTGTAGTACAATGAAGCAAAGCTAGCTAGCATACCTGGGAAAAGGATGAGCTAGTTAGCTTGAAATTCAAGAAACATTCTTAGCTTGTAGACAAGAAGCTCACGACTTCCATACAGAGGCTTACCATTGGTGATCCAATCCTTGTCACTTGTAACCATTTCCTGATGGAAATTTGAGACAATTTGGTAAATTGAAGTCCTCAAAATATCAGCCATGGAGTAGGCCTTTCCATCTTTCTTGTTTGATATCATGCCAATGCCATTGCCAATTGTTGCTGCTGAGCCTGGGCTTAATGCGGCCCATTTGATAGTAGGATATTGGGTGTTTGATGCTTGAAGGTTGGTCTTTTTTCCCATTGAAGTTTCAACGGCTAACAAGCAAGCCAAAAGGGTGGACACTGTAGCAGCATTGCAACCAGAGAGTTGGGCAACCCCTAGACGATCTTCTTTGTGGGACCGTATAGTCAGTGAAGATGCAGTACGGGCACTCCATGCACATACCTGTAAGGTGGGTCATGATGACACAACAACATATAAGATAGGAAGGAACCTTAAATTTAACCAAGTTTTTATATGGATCCAGAGTAATTCAGGTTGTCAACAATGATTTAATTCAAAGTGAAACTAAAAAAAGATAAAATAGGTCAGACCAAGTAAAAAGTAGCTATAATTGAAATGAGTCACATGGGTCAAACAGGTCTAACTGCTTGCAGTGTAATTAGATACTTACAACCTATTAAATCCTTTTATTAAAACTAGCAGGCGAAACCCGCACGTTCAAGCAGAATGTAAAGGTTCGTAAGAGTGGTTTCGACAACCTGTACACTACAATCACCTGCTGAAAAAATTAACGTCAAAATGTTAATAAACATAATAACGTTGCAACAGGTAATTTGCAATTTTATTGAAAAGAGTTCGTAACATGGTTTGTCCATGTGGTATGTACATAATACAAGATTGGTCCTATGGGAAATTATATCCTTGCTTCCCACTGTTCAAGAAATCATAACATTGGCAGTCATTGGGTGAATGACCGGTTGAAATGACTAAAATACCCCTTATATTTCACCACTGCCAACAACTGCGGTGATTACGGCGATGATGGTGATGTAGATCTGGTTCAAGAGCAACTTTGCTTGGGGTTCATGGTGGTAGTGGTTTGAAGGTGTTCAGAGATAGACATTTCAGACCATGGTAGTATGAAGATGAGGTTGAGGGGGCCTGTTCAACTGAAAATCTTGGTTAATAATGATGGTGTAAAGATGGTGGAGTGTGACAATGAAGATGGTGGACGTTGCTCGTGGAGTGTGACAGAGGAGGGATTGCTGGTGATGACGATGGTAGTTTAAGTATGATAATTGATGACGTGGTTGCAAGGAAACATGGGTCAGCATTGGTGCTTCAGGTATGGTGATGGTGGTAAGCTATCAACGATGCCTATGGTGAAGGTGGTCAAAAGTCCGGGGTGCCTATGGTGATGGTGGTCAACAATGGTAAAGGTGGGTTGTCGGCGTGAACCGATGGTAAAAGTTGGTTGGCGGTGATGGTGGTGTTATTGTTAAGTAGAGTGAGACTATTACAAATAGCATATTAATTTATTATTTATTTAATGTCAGTAGTATTTTGATCATTTGCACAAACTTAACAATAAAACCTTAAAACCATACACTGTAGGGACCATTAGTGTAGTTTGTTACACTATTGGGACCAAACATGTAATTTTAAAAAGGTTGGGTCTGATCGTGTAATATGGGCATACAACAGAGACCAGCAATGTAACTAACTCTATAGAATATCATATATTAAAGGTTGAAAGAAGAAAACAGGTAATAAACACCTTATATTTGTGCTACGATGACTTTTACATCATCACGCACAACTTGATTTTTAATAAAATTAACACCAACTTAAATCCTCAAACGAAATAGGACAAACAAAATAGGAGAACAAAACAACACTCATACTAGGAGTTTGCAAAAAGCAACACCATTATATTCACACTTGTTCTATGTTTACTAAACAAACTAGATCAATGGCTCTGACCTTGACTAGTAGCCAACAAAACTTCAATTAACGTACCTAGATTGAATTCCAAATATAAGTTATGTTCACCTTTCCACTGCTTTACTCTTGGTTTTAAAACACAAGGCGCGCCAAGATGATAGGGTCCCAAAATCCTAGGGAAGATACAAAATGATTGTTGGAGGATGCTAAACTAAACCCCAATTTTCAATGGCAGAGTCATAGAAGATCACCCTCTCACGTTCCCTATAAGTCGCTCCAGAGTCGCAAGCCTCCTCTACGTCATTATCTTAAACGCAACACCCCTCACCTGAATGCGCTTCGCGCCTTACTGCCTTAGGCCCTCTTTAAACAGCCAAGGCTTTACTACCTGTCTAAACGCTTAGTATCCCCTCACACCGAATTGGATTGGATATGAATCCACCCACCTACACCAAGAGGAGCTTTCACTCCACTTTTTGGAACACTACTACTAATGTCCTTTATAAAACAATAAACTAATGATGGTTATTTGTTTTCAGCTTCTTGCTAGTATAACTAGTATTTGTTTTTCACCCTTGTTGCTAGTATAACTAGTCTTGTTCTTATTCCAAATCCAAATTTCTAATAGAATTGCAACCCTAAAAAATAATCAAGAAAATCCAAATTTCTAATAGGATTGCAAGCCTAAAAATAATCAAGAAAATCCAGCAAGAAAATAATTTAGCTCATAAACTCAATAATTCTTGTTGAGAATGACCCTCAAGAAGAAATAGTGTGAAGGTCACCACTAAAAATCAAACAAATCATCAAACTGTTATACACTATCAAGAAGCTAGTGATTTATGATTAATTGATTATCAGTATTCATATGGTATCTTCATGTGCCAAACAACATGTTGCCTCATAATCTATTACTACGCATAAACTGCTTCGTGAAAAAAAAAATTGTCCAAAAAGGCTCAACATATGTCCAGATCTATGATATTGACATTTTAGCCTCCTAGTGCACAATATCAGTAAGATGGCCTCCCTACTTCAATAAAACCAACCCATAGTAAAGGATGATCGATATCACACATTCATCATTCACAGTATGCAGCTATTCTGAATAACGAAGTCCCTAGTGCCCTATAATATTATATAATGACGTAAGTATGATAATTTGAAAGAAAAAAAAGAAAAAAGAATTAAATGTAGCAAAGTTTGGCTTAAGGACTAACAGTAGGTTCATAATTAATTCAAATATTACATATTTCATATCTCAAATAGCGATGCTAAATGATATAAAACTATCAACTTGTAGTGTATCTACAACAAACTGCTTCGTGAAAAAAAAAATTGTCCAAAAAGGCTCAACATATGCCCTAATCTATGATATTGACATTTTAGCCTCCTAGTGCACAATATCAGTAAGATGTCCTCCCTACTTCAATAAAACCAACCATAGTAAAGGATGATCGATATCACACATTCATCATTCACAGTATGCAGCTATTCTGAATAACGAAGTCCCTAGTGCCCTATAATTTTATATAATGACACAGGTATGATAATTTGAAAGAAAAAGGAATTAAATGTAGCAAAGTTTGGCTTAAGGACTAACAGTAGGTTCATAATTAATTCAAATATTACATATTTCATATCTCAAATAGCAATGCTAAATGATATAAAACTATCAACTTGTAGTGTATCTACAACTTTTTGTGTGTATACTTTTATTATTCTCGCAAAAAAAAGTTTGAAACAACATGACAAAACAACGTGCAAGGGAGCATTCCTACTACAAGAACCTCATTATATATATATATATATAGACCTTAAATACAAGTTGTAAGAGCATTCACACCATGTTTCCTATCTTTATCCTTATAATCACATTAAAAATCACTATTTTTTCTCTCATTTTTAATTAAATAGTAATTTTTCATACATTTGTCATTACCTTTTCTCTCTCCTCTACTCACAACCGCTTTAAAAAATATTTAGAAAAATTTATACAGGTTGAACAGTGATACCAAAAATATATAGATAGAGTAGCATTTTTCTCTCCTCCACTCATTACCACTTACAATCATTCACTAAAATATAAGAAACAAACTCACATAAATATAGAGAATCCAGTGTTGTAAGAACCGGGATTAATCGTCGATTAATCGGAAATCAGCCTCTAACCTTGTAAATTTATGCTAGTCGGGCAATTAATAGCTAGGCAGTCAACGGAGGTCAAAATCGGACCTAGGCGGTCTTAATCCGCCAAAAATATGTGATTTCGGTGAAATTCCGGTAGGGTTCCAGCGACTTTCCAATAAACTTCAAAAACTCGAGCCAAAAATTGGAAATTTTAGCTTAAACTTGGAAATTCCGGCCAAATATGTGTATTTATATATAAAACTGAATTTTTCATAAATTTACATATGAAAATGTGCGTATTTATATATAAAACTGAAAATTATATATAAAAATTTCAATTTGATTAATTCCGATTACTCCCGATTAATCGCTAGTCGGTACCTCACCACCTGACTAACGCCTAACGATTTTACAACACTAAGGAAACCTACTATGAATACTCTAATGAAAAGATTAGATGCTGCAATTTTGACTTAATACTTATCATTTGTTCTATTAGATCAAATGAAAAATAACTAAAGGGTGTCAGATTGAATTGCTTAGGGTGTATTTTTACGCACATACTCTGCCAAATATATTGACTTAAATAAATATTAAAAAAAAAAATAAAGAATGTGTGCTTATATTTTTAACTACCTGAATGTTCATGAAAAATTAAAATGTTTACACAAAAGGTGTTAAATCCAACCAAACCCATTTCAACCTGCACAAAAAAATGCATGTTACCCAACCAGCTTCACACACCCATTTCGCCCCCTTTATCTTAAATCAATGAGAAAAAACATATTGACAACTTGAGAGTAAAAGTATTCACCTGAAAGTCATAAAATGCTTCATGGAGTCTTGAAGCTGTAGACAGCTCACTTGATGAACATAACTGCTGCGATAATTGGTATGGTGACTTCTCGAGGGAACTTACCATCCCCTTACTCAAATCCAAAGTAAGTTGTTCCAAGGGCTTCAAGCATACAGCTATCACCTTCTTGTAGGTCTCGCCAGTTTCTTCAAAGAATGCGGCTCGACGCCAGGTATCAACATTACTCTCACTCACCATGCACAGATCAAGATACGCAAGATGATGCACAAGTGATATTTCAGTCGTCTCTTCCAGGGCTGCAAGAAGATGATCACTTGGGTTTGTTTCTGCTGCTGCTGACCCCTTTGGGGGAGCAAACAAGTATCTCTTTGTAAGAAAAACCTATAGAGCAAATTATTGCAATTTAGTAGATCTCCTGAACAAAAATCAGAAATAACAAAATGCTCAGATTACATATTGAGTAACAGGTCAGTTCAGATTTTGTTGGTTGAATTGACCTAAAAAATTGTTAATCCAAATATACATATATACATATATACATATATATATATATATACGTATATATATATATATATATATATATTATATATATATATATATTATATATATATATATACGTATATATACGTATATATATACGTATATATATACGTATATATATACGTATATGCATACGTATAGGCATGCGTATATGCATACGTATAGGCATGCGTATATGCATACGTATAGGCATGCGTATATGCATACGTATAGGCATGCGTATATGCATACGTATAGGCATGCGTATATGCATGCGTATATGCATACGTATATGCATGCGTATATGCATACGTATAGGCATGCGTATATGCATGCGTATATGCATACGTATAGGCATGCGTATATGCATACGTATAGGCATACGTATAGGCATACGTATATGCATGCGTATAGGCATGCGTATATGCATGCGTATATGCATGCGTATATGCATGCGTATATGCATGCGTATATGCATGCGTATATGCATGCGTATATGCATACGTATATGCATGCGTATATGCATGCGTATATGCATGCGTATATGCATGCGTATATGCATGCGTATATGCATGCGTATATGCATGCGTATATGCATGCGTATATGCATGCGTATATGCATGCGTATGCATGCGTATATGCATGCGTATATGCATGCGTATATGCATGCGTATATGCATGCGTATATGCATGCGTATATGCATGCGTATATGCATACGTATATGCGTATATGCCGCCAATTGGAACAGACAATACAGCAAAAACAACTGGAAGAGCCAACGTATAGGTACGCGTATAGATACGCGTATAGGTACGCGTATAGGTACGCGTATACGTACGCGTACGTAGGCGTATACGTACGCGTACGTAGGCGTATACGTATACGTATATGTATATGTATATGTATATGTGTATATGTATATGTGTTATACCTATACATATATATACACACACACACACACACATATATATATACACACATATACATATACACATATACATATACACATACACATATACATATACACATATACATATACATATACATGTGTGTATACATATACATATATATTCATACATATATGTATATATATATACACATATATATATATATATATGAATATATATATACATACATATATGTATATATATACATACATATATGTGTATATATATACATATATAAATATAAAATTAGGGTGTCATATATGATTAAAATGCAACATCACTTTGATAATAATCTAACTTGTTTAATAACATGATTTACAGGGTTCGTTACTTTTAACCTTAAAATATGTTTGGGCAACTTTCAACATGTTGAAACCATTAGACACATTTTATCTTAAGCTATTCTTTTATACCCCATTGGACCTATCAAAGATTAACATAACCTAAATTGACTCATTCACAAAGTAAATTACTCTAAATTGCTACCTCTACTTCAAACAAGTCTTTAGGATATAAACCTGAAGCAAATGGCGATTCAGTTCGCAACAGAGAAACACGAAACATGATAAATAATAGAAAACAATCTGCTCAACGACAAGATCTCCCTTTGCTAGTTTGCAGTCACTTATAAAAATAGGCAGCACTAGCGAGATTAGATACCCAAGACTTGAAAGACTAACAGCTTTTACAATTGCCTTACGAACACCCATTTTGTAGCTGAAAAAAAGAGGCCGCTGTCAACATGAACAAGAAAACTCAGCAAAAGGGAAACCTTATAAGCAAATAGTCCAGCTTTAAATATAAATGAATGCTTTCAAGTTATAATTTACAAAAAGATATTGTAAATCTTAACATAACAGACAACATAAAATCAAGTTGGATGATTTGATAAGTCAATGTTGTAAAAAACACGGCGAAGTACAGACTAGGTATTTATTGTCGGTTTGGAGATTTTATATGTATTTTTTATTTTTATAAATATATATATAACTAAGATTAGCATACTCAAACATAAATAATTACACATAAAAATAACAATCAAGTACTTCAAATATAAAATAGTTCAGAAAATAGTAGTTCAAATACTTCAAAAATCAAATAGTTTAAAATTGAGTAAATGGGTATGATTTATAAGTTAATGTGAAGGTTGGTCGCAGGTGGAGGTCGACTTTTAAGGGCTGGTCTATGTGTGGTCAATATCTGGTAGGTTTAGAATTGAGTAAATGGGTCTGTATGATAAGTTAAAAAGCACAAATATTTGCAATGACCGACTTTGACTGTCTAAGAAAATTGCTCTGGTTACTCCAATTACTACCGCCTAGAACCGACTACTGATTTTTTGTAACGATTAGCTGAAATCGCCAAGGTAATGGACCGACTACCGCCTAGGCCGATTTTTACAACACTTTTATAAGCAATGATGGTATCACTAGAAATTGAATTCATTAATAGATAATCACTTTCAATTGTGCATCCAGACACTCACTACTAGTTTACCATAATGCATTCAATCCGCTTAGGGTTTTTCCAATAGTAGTATCTACCAAGAAACTAATTAAAAACCAAGTAAAACTCATAGATTTGCAGAATAATGCACCCATCAGCTTGCTAAATGAAAGGATACAACTTACTATCAGTCCTTCTAAACGCTTATGCACTTACAAAGTCAACAGATATTGAATTATTGAAGTAAGAAAAAGGTTGAATCACCTGAACGATGGGGAAATCCAAAACCCATCTCCTCTTGAACACATAATGCGACCCGTATATGAACCCAAGAACTAAAGCTCTAAGCCCCAATGCTCCAAAATCCAGACATCCAGAAAGGCAAACGACAGACAGAAAAGCAGAGACGCCAGAGAAAGCCACAAACATTGAAAAGCGCAGAGTAACCCTAAGCCTCCGTCTGAAATCGGGTGGCAAGGGCTGACCTCCATAGACGAATACAAGTTTAAGCAGGCCAAAGAAGAGCTCAGCAGGTGAAACTCCGGGGACGGGCTGAGGAGATGATACCAGGAAGAGGGCGGTGGAGAAGAGAAGGAGAGACAGGTGGAAGAAGATGAAGGCAGAGATGGCGGCGACGATAGTGCTGGAGGGGAGCAATGGAGAAACAAGGGTTTTGCAAAGAAGATAGACGAGTGTTGACTGAAATGATTGCCAGATTAGAAACCCTAGAAATCTGGTCTTAATGATGGTATCCGTATCTGTGGGGTGGGTATGCTGGTGTCCATCTCCTAGTCTTCCGATCATCACTCTGGCGGTGGCAACAGAAACAACACCAACCGAAAAACCAATCGGGGGTTTCGGAATGGGAATGGGAATGGGAATGGAAATGGAACTGGGAACGGGCGGGAAGAAATATACTATCGTCTATGATAAAAGCACACCCACATAGATAGATGAACTAGGACCTAAAAGAGTGAAACAAATGAATGACCAGTCTTGTGTGAGAAACTCCTGCGCCTTAAGTTGTACATTAACACCAATAAATCCATTTTAAAAGAAACTAGCATTTTATCCGTACATGATGCCGGCTCATATGAAATTTAGAGTAAATTATCATTCGCATCTTTAACGTCTTTTTTATTTAACCACTTGTATTTCTACGGTTTCAAAATTGTCATCCAGCCCCTGACGTTTCATTTTTATTTCCATTTGAGTCCAATACACTAACGACGTTAGATTTTTCCGTTAGTTTTAATGAAATGACAAAAATACCCTTATTTATTAAAAAATTCACCCATCCACACCCCATCCCTTTTATACTATCTTTATCTTCTCCATCTTCTCCCTCTTTATGCCCACCACCAGTCCACCACTACCACCGCAACCACCTCCGTCATCGTACCACCGTTGTCGCCGAACCACCATCCCTGTCGCCGAATCATCGCTTTTTCTCGCCGGAGTTTGCAGAATCGCCGACGCCGATCAGCTTTTCCCTAACCCTTATGAACCTCTCTAAACATCGCACCACCGCCACCGCCACCGCCACCGCCGGAGGTTTTCTTAATTCTTCCACTACTCGTCAATCTCCGGTTTCAAGTTTGAATCCAACTTCAACTTCGCAAACAGATCACCATCACCATCACCAGTCGCCAAAAACCCTACTTCAGAAGCCATTAGCACCACCGAACACAATCTCACGGACCCCAAAAACGCAGAAGACAACACCAGCTCCCTAACGAACGAAAATCGAACAAAACGCTAGAGCAGGTAGTGCTCAGAAAATGCTTCGCAAGCAACGTAGAACGAATCGATTGATGATCGAATTCTGAAGAAATTTCCAGCAAAACTCATCGGCAACAACGTGTGTAAACTCTTCAAACGAATCGAAACTATGCAAACTAACTGTGCTTCTCCAAATCTCTTAGCCATACCGCGAAACCTTCAGATCCCCAATCATTTACAGATGCTTATGCGATGAAATTGAGTGATTAGTGGAAGAATTAAGAAAATCAACCTCAGTTCCACTCCTTTAGCTTTGATTCCACCGACCCTTCCTCTTTCCCTCGCAGTTATCCCATTGTCCTAACCGGTATAATCTCATCCTCACTTTACATCACTTTTTATCATATGTTGTCTTCATTTCATGGTCTTGCTGCAGAGGGAGATCGCTTTAATTCCACCAACCCTTCATTTTATTTTATATTAAGGGTAATTCCTCTTTTTAATAATAATTTTAACAGAATTCTTAACGGTGTTACTTATTTGAACTCAAATGGAGATAACAATGAAACGTATAGACCTAAATGAAGATAACATGAAACGTTAGAGACCGGATGACAATTTTGAAACCGTAGGGATGCAAGTTGTTAAAATGAACAAACGTCAGGGATGCAAATGGTAATTTACTCTAAAATTTATATCAAAACATGACTAAAAACGTGAATATAGTAACTGTAGTATTTAAATATAAAACAAATACGATATTATGAATCGACCTAAACATACATATTATACGTAGACCACAAGTTTTGATCATACTTTACGAGACTGGTTATAAACAAAATTTGTATCGAACATATGTAGAGATAATCATGTTGTAACATATATCCAAAATTTTCAAAAACATTGCGTTCGTTTCGGAAAAAAATAACAATACACTATATTTGACCTACGTCGGTTTTAAAAGAAATTTATGCCTAAACATAAATAAAATTAAACATATAGTAACAATGTATATGAAATTGAAAAAAAAATATCATATGTTAAATTTTATAAGTGAAAAAAAATTACAATGAAAATTAATTATATGGCTTAAAAATTTGTCGCTACTATACAACTAATGAATTTGTGCAAAGGATATGAACAAGTTATTGATGTTGATCAATAACTAAGATCTGCTATCAATTGATTTGAATATAAATCCAAGTTAATCGAACTATGTAATGTTGAACGACAAATCAAATATCACACAAACTCTTTGCTCAAAAACAATAGATCTAATCAGTAGAAACTAGCAAATCTAAAGAATTTTGAAAACAATTACCACTTGTGAATCCAAGGATCGCAATCAGAAATTATGATGTGGGCCCAAGTGTGGATGAGCAAGCTTTAGCATTTTGGAGGCCTAAGATCGCTTATCAAAAGGGGCTTCACTGAAACGATCATAAGTTGGGCTAGAAGTCTCCGTTTTGGGCCTGTGACCAGTCAAAACGATCATCGGAGCGAGGAGCCCGTTTTCACAAACGCCGCAGGCGTTTTGGGTCATCGTTTCAGCCCAAAAACGGCTTATTTTATGAGTTATTTACGTTTTGTCTTATTTTTACATTTTGTTGAACTTTACATTTGGCCCAATTTTCGGCCCATTTATGTGTTGTGACCCATTCGACTTTTGCTTTGTTTCTTTATATGTTTGTAAGAGATGGGTGAAATAATTATTGATGTTTATGAAAAATCTATTTTCTCTCTATCACTGTGTGTGTTAGTGTAACCTGATTATCGGTATTCTTTGCGAATCAACGATAGTTAGGAAAATTGTTCCTGGTATTCTCGTTGAATCAACAGGTTCAATTATCTATCTCTCTATTTCCGACTGCATCAAATTAACAGTGTTGGTTGAAGTCAAGATAACGTTTGTAGAATCAATGTTAACTTGGTTTAATTGTCTGTATTAATTTCAATATCAATAATGATAAAAGAATAAGATGAACATAATGAATGAAACACAACTAATGATCGGACAAATATTCAATTCAAACGTATTTTATTAAAAACGTGTTAATGATTACAGTTGAATAAACAATGAATGAATAATATTAATTTTAGTGTTTGATGATGTGACGGCTGCTAAGGTTTTGGTTTGTGTGATTTGATGTGATGTTTGCTTGTAATGTTGTTGCTTGGATGTTTGTCGTCGAAGCCGTCTTCGCCGTCTCTCCTCTTGATTCGAAACCTAGGATCCATATTTATAGACAATAATGTTTTTGTTAAAGAAATAACGAATCTCTTGGGATTTGAAATTGTTTCTGTTAAGGAATCACCGGATTTCTTGGGATTCGCATAACTGCCTTGTTGACTTGTAACACTTGTATTGTTTGAATACAAGTGTTTGGACTCCGCAGGAATATTGTCTTCCGTAGATAATTATTCTTCCGTAGGAATCTTGTTCTTCCGAAGCAAACTTGTTCTTCCAAAGGTATCTTTTCTTCCAAAGCAAACTTGTTCTTCCGAAGGTATCTTGTCTTACGAAGCAAACTTGTTCTTCCGTCCTCAGAGCTGGTTGTTCATCCGTAAAATATCTTCGGATGTCTTTTACTTGTAAGAAACATAACTACGGAAGAACAAAATATTTATCCGTATTTCTTACACTTGGTCAATTTTTTAGAAATTCACCAATTATATTGTTTTACCTGCAAACATACATAAATCAACACACATATATATGGGTTAACCTATACATTCAATGCATACATAATAATGAAAAACAAGCATTCATTACAGATATTAATTCAAGTTCTAAGCCTATACAAAACGGACTAGATCTATTGATCCTGAACCTAACAATACTCCCCTTAGGTTTAGACACTTGTAATAAGCTCTTCAAAATTGAGAGTTCTTTCAATCTTGCCACCATTCTTTTATTGAAGTAAGACACTGCATCCTTTTGATCATCATACTTGTATTTGATCTCCATTCTGCATATCTTTTTGAGAGTGTCAAAGCTCAATCCCAATATGTCTTCTTCTGTAGTCAGAGTTTCCGCCACACATTGGTTATTGACTATTTCCAGCTCATCTTCTTCTGAGATTCTCAATTCTGATATATCTTTAATGTTAGCTCCCTTCAGCATCCCAGCATTATACCTTCTTCTCTTATATGCTTTAGCATACAGCTTATCCACAACTTGAATCATGTGCACATATAGACATAAGTCATTCTGAGCCCTTTCATCAGTTAGCTTTAGGAAGAATTTATCATGAAGGTATGATGTATAGCTTGGGTGAAGCAATTTGATCTCCACTGGGTCATAAATTCAACTAATGAAAGAATATAATTTATACTCTCTCAGACACATTAATTTTATTTATTTAATGATGTGGGACCCTCAACAATTTAACTTATCCGCAGTTCTTAGCTCTTCCGCATATTATCTACGGATTTCGTATATCATCTGCGAATAACTTAAAAACATTTGTTGATTAAGTATAACTTAAATTTTCATAGGTTACCAAACTATGAAATTAGATTATACTTTTAAACTTGCTCATCCGTAGTTTAACAATCTACGGATAGACAAATTTAATACAATTTCCACACTGTAGCTTCTGCTAATGCTTAAGAAGGCACTATAGCTTTTGCTGATACTTAAAAGGCACTATAGCTTCTGCTGATGCTTAAGAAGGCACTGTAAAAAAGTTATTTTATTATATGGTCCAAGTCCAATGCTTAGAACTATTTATTGCTTTTGGACATTGTTGACTTTGTATTCATGACAATTGTGCACAAGAAAGTTTAAATTTTAAAAACTTCATGTATCTAAGAGTTAAGGTGGTGCTCAAGTTCTAATCCCTTCAAATTGATAATGATTTAGACAAATCTGTTGATGGATTAACTTATCTTCATGAATTCTACTCTCCCTAAATTTGTGATTAATGATAACAGAATGCATTTATCATATATTTCTAAGAATGTTATCATGAAGAACATTTGGCAGTGTGTTAATGCACAACCATATATATACACATAGAATGGGATCATACTATAATACTAAGCCTCTTCCTGATGAGTTATTTTATTGAATTGATACCTGAACTTAGTTCTGATTGCAAGTATATTGTTCACTTAAATCTATACAAGAGTTAATGTATCAACTAGGCATGCTGTTTATCATGTTTTCATATTGGTTAGGAAATAACTAATGTGGGCTTCACAATTAAGTCACGAAGATTTTGTCCTCCCTTTGTGAGTCAAATCATCACTTTTTCAAACTTAATAACTATGTACTTTAAGTTATAAGTTCTATCTTGAGATGCATTAGACATCTCATAAATGCATTGATATAAAAGCTCTAGATAAATATACAATTAATCACATAGGATTCTTTTAAGAGCTTAGATATGATCATTATCAGGTCACCAGGTCTTTACTCATGTAAAACAGAGGTGCCTTTAACCCAGGTCTTTGTTTACACAAAACAGAGGGATGATGTGGATCATGATCTTTTCACCATTTGGTAACTGATATACAACATGGTGATCATACACCCAGGTCTTTGTTTACACAAAACAGAGGAAATATGATTTGCAAAGATAGATATTATAAAGTGTCGGTACATAGTGTGCTTAGATGAGTGATTTGATTACATCAGAATAAGACTCAATTTCTGTATCCTCAAAATGAAGTTTCCCACAAACAATCAAGTTAGATTATGTTTGGCATGCACTAACTGCAGTTTCCACTCAAGATGAACCCACTCACATATCAAGAAACTAGCTCAAATATTAATCATATTCAAGAATTCAGGAATAAGCAAAGATATAGTGTACTTTCATTTCCCATGCATATGTCATGCTGAGGCATTATTTCATACTTCGGAAGACACTTCAGAAGTTTCTTCCAAAGGAAAATTGCTTTCGGAAGAAAAAATGTACTATGACAAGCATTTCTTTCGAAGGTAATCTATTTATAACTAGTTACAGACACATGATTTTCTTTGTTTGTTCAAATTGATTAATATAAGTTAATCATGCCAAGAGATTCAATTAGAAAATTAAATCTGACTGAATCAAAGGCTTTAGTGAATAAATCAGCAAGCTGATTAGTTGTATCCACTTTGACTAATTTAATCAAACCCTTTTACGAGCAATCTCTCAGAAAATGATATCTTATCTCAATATATTTTGTTTTACTATGTTGCACAGGATTAGCAGTTATAAACATAGTAGCAAAATTGTCTATGTAAATTGAAGTTTGAAGGAAATTGTAACCATAGTCAAACAATTGGTTTTGTAACCAAAGGACTTGAGAGCAACTAGCTGAAGCAGCTATGTACTTAGCCTCAGCTATGGATACAGATACATTGGTTTGCTTCTTGCACTGCCATGATACTAGTCATGGTCTGATGAATTGGCATCCACCATTTTTGGATTTTCTGTTGCTGTTGCATCCACCATAGTCACTGTCTAAATATGAGTAGAGTGTGAAGTCACCATCTTTTGGATACCAAAGACCAAGTCCTGGTTTTCCTTTGAGATATCTGAAGATCCTTTTCACAGCATTCAGATGAGATTCTTTTGGATCAGATTGGTACCTAGCACGGACACACACAACAAACAAAATGTCAGGTCTACTGGCAGTTAAATACATATGGGATCCTACCATTGATCTATATAATCTTTGATCAATATTTTCCTAAAAAATCAAGTACAATCTTTTCAATTGTTGAGGCTTGTGTTTTGCATGAAGATACATCAGCAAGATTGTACTTCTTCAATATTTGATGTATGTATTTTTCTTGATTGATGAATATTCCATCTGTCTTTTGATAAACTTGAAGACCAAGAAAGAAAGTTAATTCTCCCTTGGAGCTCATCTGAAATTCTGATTTCATCAATTCTTTGAAACTTACACAAAATCTCTTATTAGTTGATCCAAATATAATGTCATCAACATATATTGAACAACCATGAGATCTTGATGTTCTTGTTTGAGGAAGAGAGTTTGATCAATGGTTCCCCTTTTGTAGCCATGCTTGAGCAGGAAAGATGATAGTGTTTCATACTACTTTCTTGATACTTAGTGAAGACCATACAAGGCTTTATCAAGCTTGTATACCTTGTGTGGGTAATGAGGATCTTCAAACCCAAGGGGTTGTGACACATAAACTTCCTCATCAATTTTCCCATATAGGAATGCACACTTGACATCCATTTGATACACAATGAACTTCTTATATGATGCATAAGCTAGGAACACTCTTATGGCTTCAATTCTTACAATTGGTGCAAAAACTTCATCATAGTCTATTCCCTCTTCTTGTCTATATCCTTGAGCAATCAACCTTGCTTTATTTCTTACAATAATGCCTCTATCATCCAATTTATTTTTGTAGAGCCATCTAGTTCCAATAGGATGTTGGCCTTCAGGTAAATCAACTAAAGACCATATTTTTTTGCTTTCTAAATTGTTGAAGTTCTTCTTGCATAACTTCAATCTAGCTATTGTCCTTCAAAGCAGCAGTGATGTTTGGAAGAACCACTTGTGAAAGAAAACAAGTGAAAAGACAAATGTTGGCAATAGCACTTTGGCTTCTTGTAGTTCTCTTTGTAGGATCTCCAATGATGTTGTTAACTGGATGAGTCTTATGTATTCTTGTTGGTGGAGTTGATTCAACTGGAATAGATGATTCCAAGTTAGCCATATCCATTGTTGGAGACTGATCCAAACCAGTTTGAGAGTTTAGGAAGTAGTCAAAATGTTCAACATGTGGTGTTGAATGATCTTCTGTAGCTTGAATATCAGTAGCATCACGAGTGTCTTCCGTAGGAGCCGTAGGGGCTTCTCCGAAATCATTTTGATCTTCCTTAGGAGTTACAAGAACTTCTCCGGATGATAAGCGAGGACTTGAAACATTTCCAATGTTTGTTGTATTCACTTGAGAGCATGGACTGGTTGCAGGGACAACAGTCACATCTCCGGATGCATAATGTACATCTCCATATGCAGTGTCAGCAGCTGTTGCTGAAGTGTTTCCATCTGAGGATGTGTGTATCCTTGGAGGATCAGCAGATAATGTTACTTCATTCATATTAGGTGGAACAAATGGATAACATATGTCATTAGATCCTGCATTATTCAAATAATCATAGTTAAATGACTCTGTTAGAGCATCTATGTCAAACAACCATGATGGACCTTTAACTGATTTAGTAAATACAGATTCATCAAAAGATACATTAGGAGTTCCTTCCACAATGTTATGTTGTGGAATATAGATCCTATAAGATTTAGATTTTAAGAATATCCAACAAAGAAACCATCATATGCTTTTTCTGAAAATTTTCCCAATGAATCTTTTATGTTTAAAACTGATACATGACACCAAAAACTTTAAGATATCCTATGTACGGTTTTCTTTTAAATAAAAACTCATAAGGAATTTTGTTATGTTCTTTGACAATTAATGTTCTGTTTTGAACATTGCATGCAGTATTCACTGCCTCAGCCCAAAAGGTGATAGGAAATTGTGAGTCAACTAGCATTGTTCTGGCTGTTTCAATAAGAGTTCTATTTCTTCTTTCAGCAACTCCATTCTATTGTGGAGTCTTGGTGCACTGAATTACCTTGCAATACCTTTGGTCCTGTAAAAAGAATCCAAATCAAAATTGACAAATTCAATACCATTGTCACTCCTAAAAATTTTAACTTTTGCATCAAGTTGATTCTCAATCTTGATCACAAAATCCATTAATGTTTTTGATGTTTCACTCTTTTGTTTTAAGGAAAAGACCCATGTAAATCTTCTGAAATCATCAACTATCACCAAACAAGATTGTCTTTTTCCAATGCTCATCACATTGGTAGGACCAACAGATCCATGTGAAGCAATTTGAGTGGTGTAGTATTAGTATTGATAGTTTTGGATTTATGAGACACTTTATGTTGTTTTCCTTTGTAACAAGAAGAACACTGAGTTAAGCAATAAAACTCTTTCTTTGGCAGTCCAATGACTAAGTCATTTTTCACCAATATGTTCATGTTCTTCATGTTAGAATGGACAAGCCTTCTATGCTACAATTGAGATTCATCTTCTAATGACTTAAATAGGAGGCATGTTTCATGTCTTGTGAGTGAGGTGTTGTTCATGTCTAAAACATAAGTGTTTTTTTCTTGATGCTTTAAGAAGCACCTAATCTTCTAGAACATAAAACTGGCTTAAGAATGTAAGTTAGTGTTATCAAACAATATGGTATAATTTTGATCACAATTTTGAGACACACTTAGTAAATTTTACTGTAAATTTTCATAATAGTTTACCTTCTCAAACTTGATCACACCATTTGTTACCATTCCTTCACCAACAATTTTACCTCCCTTCTTATCCCCACCAAATGCCACATAAGAAGCATTTTTATGTTTGAAGTCATGGAGAAGTGAACAGTTTCCTGTCATAAACCTGGAACAACCACTATCAACATACCACTTGTTGTCAGCTCTCCAATATTGTTCCTGCATTCAGAAATAAATCAGTTAGAATTGACAACCCAAGCCTTAATGATCTTGAGTTTGCTAGCGGTGTCTAAAATAGTTACTCCTTCATGAATAAGTCTTGAAATTTCAGTTTTATTTTGCTTGATTCATTCTGAGTTGTTTCAGATTTGGATGATTCTGTTGAAGGAGATGTTGATGAACTAGGTTCTTGTTTCCCAAATTCTTCTTTATTCAACCTATGTTTGTTCATTTGAGGCTTTGGTTTTGATAATGAATCTTGATAATTAAATGTTTCACTATCTTTTGTTTTTGACTGAGGTATATGAATTCCCTTTTCAAAATTATCAAAGAATGCATCATCAGCCTTTGTTTCCTTTTTAGTCAAATCCATCCTTTTATGAGGTGTTTTTGACTGCTGGAAAGTTGTTCTTTTCTTTAAAGGATGAACATCAGAGGATGTCTTTTCCTTTGATTTTGGCTTTTGTTTTTGTTCAGACTTCTTCAGTTTTGAATCTTTTTCACAATCAGTAGATTGAGTGTCCGATTCAGATTTATCTGATTGTTTCTTCTTTGTGCCTTTTGTCTTCTTCTTTTTGTTGAAATAACATTCCTGAGTTGAATGGTTATTTTTGTTGCAGATAGCACAGTGTTTGTTGAAGTAGCAGTCAAATGTCATGTGATTGTTCATATTGCAAATAGAACAATAACTGCTAAAGTAAAATCTTCAGTATTATGGTTTTTCATGTCACACCATTTGCAATACATCTCATCTAATTCTTTCTCAGAATCATTTAATTTCTTATGATTTGCCAACTTTTGAGGCTTTGCATTCTTTTGCAGCTTTGAAGTTGATTCTTTCTTTTCTGGTTTGTGTAGCTTTTGTTTGTTTGTTTCTGAATTCCTCTTTCGTAGATCATCTACTGAATCAGCATTAACTTCTACTGAAGAGGTTTACTTTTTCCGTAGATCTAGTACTGAAGAAAGGTTCTTCTTCCGCTGATGATCAGCTGAAAGCCTTTCTTTTCTTTTTCACTGATGATTTTTTGTCTTTCCTCAGTAGAGGCACACTTTTCATTTACTTCATTGGAAGGTTTTTGTTACTGATTTAGTTCTTGAAAACCTTCATTTAACTGAACTATTCTCTTGCAGATGGTCTTCAACATATTTCTTTGTTTAGGAGGGTATGGCAGCTTTGTTTCTTCAAGCACTTTTGGAATATTTGTTTCAAAAACAATATTCTTACCATTGTTTAGAAGATCATCATCATGTTTATCTGAATCATCCAAGCCATCACACTCATCAAAGTCAAATTCTGAATTCATTTGATTAATCTTGTCTGATTCAGAAGACTCAGTTTCATTCACCTCAGATTTATTGTAAATCCAGGATGATCAAACTTGAATCAAATCATGAAGAGTATAAATCAAAATATGATAATCACAATTAAAATCCTTTGATCTTCAATTAGGTTGCAAAATATGTTTACAAGTAATCCCTCAATCTATTGGTCATTCAACCATTTCAACACTAATACAATTAACCTATTTATAGTTTAGACTAATATTCACTAATTGCACTTAACCCCCTAGACTTAGGCTAATTAATGGAAATTACATAAAACATAATGACTAAAAACAAGATAAAATATTTTGTTCGCACAAAATATATTTTTATTACATAACTCCTAGTCAACTTAATCTTCACGTCTCATCTCGGTTCTTCGTCTCGAACGTGTCATGTTTGACTTTTGTTGACTTTGACCGTGACGTTGACTTTTGTTGACTTTGACTGTGCTGATAATATAGACTATCTTGTACAGCTCCAACAATACTCCCCCTTAGTCTATCATTATCAACGTCTTCAAACGAAATCAACATCGAGAATTCAACACTAGAAAGATCTTTAATTTGAATCTTTCTGAATCTGATTAGAAAGATTATTCATCTCATATGCTCCCCGTATTTATATGCTCCCCCTTTTCGAGTGCAAGCTTTACAAGGATATTGGAACAACTTTCCCAAATCTCTAATCTTGAGTGCTTCAGAAGATGTAGGAGGAGGATTCCTAGCTCGGTATCTTTTGCAAATTTGAGGAACGGGTTCTTTGATCAGGTATACTGCTCAACGGATGATCGACCATCACTTAAAGGAAAAATCTGAAACACATTCTTAAACACAATTTTGACATTTCTAATTAAATCATTTCATTAAACAAAATAAACCCGTGTTTATCTGTGTGTGAAAAACAAGCAAACCCGTGTTTGTTTGTACGCAATTCTGTGAAATGCATGAAAAATGATAAAATTGTAACTGTATAATATGGAAGACCTAAAAGAATTTAAAATGAAATTTTATTATAATTTTTTATATTGTATACATTTATTATATCAATTTTTTATCTATTAATTTTTTTATATAACCGAGAACTGAGTCGATCATGAGATCACATTCTCAAGATATACATTAGCACAAAGATGTTGAATTATCGACAAGCAATGAGATCACACTGATAACTGAATCTAATCACAGTCTTTGAATGAATTTTGAAATTCTCAAATAGATCAATAACGATTGCTGATATGTTTGTCCACTTAAACTCATGCCCTATTTTTTTAACAAGCAGAAGATGATTCCTTAAGGTTCGATTGAATACTTAAGAATGCTAGGATCCCGCAATCATTTGGTAAAAACCCTCACCCAACCTCAGGATTTCTTGAATTTTGTTACGATATTTATAGAGCAAGGCTTGTGCATTAGTGTGCAAGTGATTATCAACAAAATATTGCATTCTGTGATGAATTCATCGTTTAGATTATTTGACACCACTTAGAGCAAAATGGTGAGAGCTCCAGGTCTATACTCACGTATAACAAAGGAGATGACCATTTAGTCATGTGCCGATGAGAGCTCCAGGCCAGTACTATCGTACAACAAAGGAGATCATCACTCCAGGTCAGTACTTCCGTATAGCAGAGGAGATTAGCACAAACACAAGACACATAAATACACCAAACGTGACATAAAGATATGGCTTATATGATTTGTATCATGATGGGTAAAAGATCAATTCTCAATCCAATTTTGTCGGGACTCAGTTTTCGTGCAGGCCAAAATGATTGCGTAAACCCATACTTCCTTAAGCATATATTTTAATTTAAAGCATGATGCTGCTATCTACTTTATTATTCAGGCTGAGTCTACCCATATCATTAAAGAATATGTTTGTTTTTCTATTATATGCACTTAGAAATAAGATGTGAATCAGATAACATCATCAGTTACTATCATTTCTCATTTTAAAAATGCAAGTCATGCAAAAACAAGCATTTCATTACAATCATTTCTCAATCATCTCAAATCAAGTTCCCAATTCTTTTTCATTTTATTTACTTACTCTCCCCTTAAATTCTTATTTTTGCAAACTTTTTTTATTTTTTATTTTTAATTTTTTATAAAACTGTACAAAAATAAAAATTTATCAAAGAAGGTCTTCCAAACTACACCGATATGAAGATATGAAATGAATGCTCAAAAAAAATGCAGTGATTATGAGAACTGTGATTGTGTAGATAAAAATCCAGATTGTGGATAAAATACCATGACCTTAACCTGTTTGTTCCACCTCAAATTTGAATTATGAACAATCCCTGTTAGTAAACCGGATTACTAACAGTCCTCCTGAATTGTTCCTGCACTCATAAACAGATTAGTTAGAAAGGGGAACCCAAGCCATCATAGTCTTGGAAGTTCCTTTTTCATCAATGTAAGGCCCCGTTCCCAGGACGCTTACAGCTGGTAATTCATCGCACATAAAACATATACTTTGCATTTAATCATCAAAACATTGCAGCAGAAACATAAAACAAATGGCATTTTATTTCATCATAAAACTTTTGCAAAATAATGCATTGTTTGTTGGTTACAAAATTACATTGTTGGATTACATGACAAAAGCTTTAATGCCATCCAAAAGAGCTGAGCAGCCGCCTCGTGCCATCCTCAGCAATGCTTACCTGCCAACTGGAAAATGCATAAAAGTCAGCGTTGCTGAGTGAGTTCTAGTTTTATGGCAAGACATACTTTTCTTTCATAAAACCATTCTTTCATTAAAATCATGTTATACTTTACATTCGTTCGTGATCATACATCGTACGTACATACAGATAACATCATTATTATCTTCGTCATTCTTTCATTCATACTTTCATTCATTCATCCTTACTTCTAGTGACATGTACATTGCCCCGAACATTGTGCACGAAGCTGGTAACTAGGCCTGAGGTCTCTCATAGACCCCGAACATTGTGCACGAAGCTGACTCTAGTACCTAGGGCAAGTACATTCACCATTCATCTTTTCTCTTTCATTCTGGATCAATGCCATATGCTATACCCCGAACATTGTGCACGAAGCGGGTAACTGGGCCTGAGGTCTCTCATAGACCCCGAACATTATGCACGAAGCTGACTCCAGTACCTAGGGCAAGCGGCAAGGATCCCATACGTATGGTCGATCACAAGGATTAGACCCCAGTATGCATCCTTCTGCAGTAGCTAACCCGCACACAGTTGAGCTAACACCTTCATTGGGTGTGAACCTCCATACATTTGCTTGCAAGGCTTTCTTACATTCATTCATTAATACATGAATTCATTCATCATGTTCCTCTTTCATCATCTTTCACTTTACGTTAGGTAATACTTCGTTCATTCATTCATTCGTTATCATAACACGTAAAGCCATAGGAAAGATAATCATACATCATCACAAGGAACATAGACATATCATTCATACATCATCATGCAGGGCATCATACATACATAAATACATCATGCATAACCGTGCAACATCAAGCACACATCATACATTCCCAACATACCATCTATGACGCCAAAAGTCAACTTCATAACCCCTAGGAATCTCCTAGGTCAAAGCCTACATTACCTCATTTCTCAAAAAGTCAGAATTTTTCTAAGTGTTCATCCGCATTTCCTATACTCATCCGCATTTCCTACAGTTCGTCCGCATTTACTATAGTTCATCCGCATTGACTCACTTCTTCCGTATTGACTTACTTTGCTCATCTGCGTTCCCTTAATTAGTCAAATGCTCATCCGCATTGACTTACTTTACTCATCCGCATTTCCGTAATTAATCAAATGCTCTTCCGCATTGACTTACTTGCTCATCCTCATTTCCATAATTAGTCAAATGCTCATCCGCATTGACTTACTTGCTCATCCGCATTTCCATACTTAGTCAAATGCTCATCCGCATTGACTTACTTACTCATCCGCATTTCTAGCACTTAGTCAAATGCTCATCTGCATTAACTCACTTGCTCATCCGCATTTACAACACTTAGTCAAATGCTCATCCGCATTTACAACACTTAGGCAGATTTACCAACTTATCAAGTGGTTCTAAAACATCATATTCAATTTCCATGCACCATTCATCATGTTTTAAGCTTAATCCTTACCTTCTAAGCCTTAGAAACACAATCATACATCATCAAGCATGAACATAGTCACAATCACATCATAACATCATCATACACACATTCAAGCATACGGGCCCGAAACCCAACTATATAAAAACATACATTCATGCATTTCCAGCCCCAAAATTAGTTAAAAACCAGTAAAAGAGGGGTCCTAAAACTCACCTTTGCAGCTTTTGAGTATGGCTTCCTCCAAACTCGTTTGCAAATTGAATTCAACTGCTTAGAACCCACTAAAAACATACCCCAAACACACATAAGCATAAACCCAAAGATAAGACCAGTCAAGAACACCATAAAAGCATGAATTCTTACCTTGAATTCGAACTCTTTCTTGTTCTTTCTTCAAAACCAAGAACTTGCTGCTCTTCTCTCTCTTAAACCCGAAAATCAGAGGTGCATGTGACATATGGGCGGCCATACCACCTTTTACACCCACTTTTCAAACATTTTGTCCTTTGGACACTTTTTACCCCTAGACTTGGGTCTTATTTTTTTTCCTTCTCTTCTCTCACTTTATTCATTCTTTTCTTTGACTTTAAATAACCGGATGTTACAATCAATATAAGAAACCTGCTTCTACACACAACCATTTAAACAATCGGGAATATCCGTATCCGTCTTTTTAATTTCCAAATTTGTTTCGGTTCAATTAATTTGGATTTGAATGAATTAAATTTGAAAATCATTTTATGTTTATGACTGAAAGGAAAAGAATTTTGGTTTTAAACCTTTGGTCATTTTCATCTTTGAATCATGTGAAACCGGCTTCGCATGAAAAGGTTTGGATGGAGGGTTTTTCATCCAACCATTCAAAGATGTGTGCTTTTTACCTCTTGATCCAGAGAAGCAACCCATGTTGTCTTTACCATCTGGAACATTCTTTATAGACTTACAGCTGGAGAAGCATTTGTTTTGCGTTTACCATCCGTAGCAAGCCTTTGAGGACATTTCTTTACCACATGACCTTCTTTTCCACACTTAAAATAAGCTTTGAAAGGCTTTTGATGCTTGACTGAATCGTGTGGTGCAGGTGGTGATGAGCATTGCTTAGAGTTTGTAGCAGATTCTTGCTTGTTCTGAAGTTTCCTGTGCTGAACAGGGAATGAGATCTTCATTGGTTGATTGTGTTGTTTTGCAGTTGGAGATGAGATCCATATTGGTCTTGATTTAGTTTTTGGAAGCGTTTGAGACTTGACAATTTCAGGTGATATCAAGATCTTTGATGAACTGACACGGTCCTCTGTGTTTGATTAATCATCTGAGCTTACCCAATCTCGTATACACAGATCTTTCTCCAACGGATCTTGATTAATATCTCCTATTGTGTCGGCTTCGCTTATAGGATTCTCATTGCCTGATGATTCGACAACTGTTCCTTCTTTAACAAACATGACAGGAACAAACGAAGGAATATTACCTGTTCTGAATTTGTTGAAGAAGGTTGGAGAAGTAACTGATATTGGTTTTGGAACACTAGAGGTGGAATCGTCATTAATCTTATCAGACCCCTGCCTGAGGAATCCCAAACCTACAAGAGAATCCTGCACATCTCTAACCTCTTTAAGATTAACGCTACTTAATCCTGCATTTAAACGATTAGTTTTTGCCGCTTCAATCAAATCATTTGTTGAATGAGGTCTGGGGATTGGTGAATAACATACAGTAGAAGGAGGTGGACTGAATTAAAATCTTCACTATCAGATGTATATCCAATCCCATGTTTTACCCGCACCCCTCGTTGTTTAGCAATAAGCTCATCCTTTTTCATGTGTGAAAGGGTCCATTTATCAAGCTTTGTTTGAAGTTGAGTTGTTTCAAATTGAGCTAAAACAACCCTTTCTCTCAAAATATTAATTTCAACGTTACTCTCCAAAATGGTTCTTCTTAAAAGATCATTTTTAGCCAATGCTTCATTAAGTTTCCTTGAAAAAGCAATTCCCTTTTTCTTTAATTCCTAATTGATTATTTTTAATTCCTTTTCATTTTCCAGTAACAATATGTTGGCCTTATAAATCCCAAATAATCTGATTTTGCAAGATGAAGAACACATATCCTGAACAGTCTCATAAGGAAGACCCATGATAGTTCGTTCAACAGCTAAGCTCTTTTCGCAGTTGCAAACCCTTGTGATTTTTTGTTGTTCGTCTTCTGTTACCTTCAGCATCTCGTCAGTCTCAGATTCTTTTTTTTCTGTTATAAGCTTTTCCAGCCTTATCATCATCGGTTCTCACAGACTCCAGTTTACTGTTATTGTCGATTCTTAAAGTTTCACAGTTCTCTTCAATAGTTTCTTTGAATTCAAAATTTAAATTTGAATCGGTCCTCAATAACTTCAACTTTTCAATCATCTCTGTTTTGTAATCAAGTATGCTGTTAGAGAAGAAACAAGATCAGTATTAAGCGTGTGGGTTTGATGTGGGAACACGGCTTGCTGAAATTCATTTCTTTGGATATCCAGCTCGAGAGATTTTAGTTTGTTGATCATATCCATAAGTTTTGTGTTGACATAACCTCTTTCTTGCTTTAGCATTTTAACTTGATGATTCCATGCAGACGGAAGAGAGTCAAGAAGCTTTTGAAGTTATTCATGTTTACTGAGATCAGGAACACGCTTCTTTAGATTATTTGCCACCTTTAAGAATTGATAAATCAAATCTGTCAATTTTTCTTTCTTCATTGTTGCAAAAGAGTCAAACCAGCTTTCTGCCGTTGTGAGATTATCTGATTTAAAATCTTTTGAAAATGACATTTTTTAAAAAATCAAACAATTAAATGCCCCAAAAATATTTTTCCCAAAAATTGTAAAATAATTTTTCCCTGGGAAAAATATTTTTTAAATGTCACGCTAAACAATCTTAGCAACTGGGGTCAAGCTGCCAGGTCAGCTTGTGTTTTTATAAATCTTGCAAAATCGTTGAATATTTCTTTATTGGTTTATAAATTCAGGCAACTAAAAACAAACCCAAATACCAACTAGTAGAAAACTCAGGTAAATTTTTAGCCACTAATACAAAACAAGATGTGTAAAATTGTTAGCCCAATTATGTTAATTTTTTTAATGAATTCAGTCCAAATTACTTGACCCAAATTTAACCCATTAAACACAAATCCAAATTAAAGTCTAACCCTAACCCTAAAATTTATTTCATGTTATTTCCTCCACACAAAACACCACTTAAGTGTGTTAGAAAGAAAGAAAGGCTCTGATACCAAATTGTAAATTCAGGATGATTAAACTTGAATCAATCATGAAGAGTATAGATCAAAATATGATAATCACAATTAAAACCCTTTGATCTTCAATTAGATTGCAAAATATGTTTACAAGTAATCCCTCAATCTATTGGTCATTCAACCATTATAACACTAATGATAATGAACCTATTTATAGTCTAGACTAATTTCAGTAATTGCACTTAACCCCCTAGACTTAGGCTAATTAATGGAAATTACATATAAAACATAAAAATGACTAAAAACAAGATAAAATATATTTTGTTCACACAAAATATATTATTACAATAAAACTCCTAGTCATCTTAATCTTCACGTCTCGCTCGGTTCTTCATCTCGAACGTGTTGTGTTTGACTTTTGTTGACTTTGACCGTGACGTTGACTTTTGTTGACTTTGTCTGTGTTGATAATATAGACTATCTTATATAGCTCCAACATTTACTATCAATGTTTTGTTGATTAGAACTTGTTCCTCTATTGGTGCTTGGCACAAAATAATTTGACAAGTTATTTGTCATTGATTCAGGCAAAGGAATATTATTATTGTTAATAGGAGGTGCCACAACATATATCCCAACCTAGACAAAAAGGAGCAGCAGAACTCTCGGTTTTTTTTGAAGAAGAACCTGAAAAGTGTGAATTCAAGGTAAGAATTCGTGTGTTTATGATGTTCTAAACTAGGTATGTCCTCGGGTTTATGCTCATGTGTGTTGTGTGTGTTCGGTTGTATGTTTTAATGGGTTTCTAGGCGGTTGAACTCAATTGGAAATGAGTTTGGAAGAAGCCATACTCAAGAGCTGCAAAGGTGAGTTCTAGAACCCCTCTTTTTATTTGTTTTAGTTGTTTTGGGGCTGGAAATGCACGAATGTATGTTTTTATAAAGCCGGGTTTCATACCCGTATGTATGAATGTGTGTATGATGCTGGTGGGATTTGATTTTCCATATGTTCAGGTTTTATGATGTTATAGTTGTGTTTCTAAGGCTTAGAATGTAAGGTTTAAGCTTAGAATATGATAGATGGTGTTTGGGGGCCGAATTATGTTGTTAAGTGTGCCCTAGGCTGTTCCTGCGCCCAAACAGTAGTTCTAACTGCTTAAGTGTGGCAAATGCGGATGAACATTTGGCAAATTTGGATGAGCATTGACAAATGTGGATGAGCATTAACAAACGCGGATGAGTAAAAGTCAATGCGGATGAGAAGGAAATGCAGACGAGTAAGTTAATGCGGATGAGGAGGAAATGCGGATGGGTAAGTTAATGTGGATGAGAACGAAATGCAGATGAGAAGGAAATATAGATGAGTAAGTTAATACGGATGAGGAGGAAATGCGAATGAGTAAGTTAATGCGGATGAGTAAGTTAATGCGGATGAGAAGGAAATGCGAATGAGTAAGGAAATGCGGATGAGAAGGAAATGCGGATGAGTAAGGAAATGCGGATGAGTAAGAAATGCGGATGAGTAAAGTTAATGCAGATGAACAAATGCGGATGAACAAAAGGAAATGCGGATGAACAAAAAGAAATGCGGATGAACAAAGAGGTAATGCGGATGAACACTTAGAATATTTTTTGACTTTTTGTGGAAAAAGTGAAATTTAGGCTTTGACTTGGGAGGTTCCCGGGGCTATGTAAGTTGACTTTTTGAGGTCATAGATGTTATGACGGGCATGATATGATGTATGATTGATGCTTATGCATGATGGTATGTATGTTGTATGTTATGTAGGCATGATGACGCCCTGTATGGTGATATTGTATGTTTATGTTTGTGTTCTTTATTATGTATGATTATTCTTCTCGTGGCTTACGTTGAATGTTAATGAATGAATGAAAAGTATTATGTAATGTAAACTGGAGGATAATGAAAAGATGAACGTAATGAAAGAATGGATGCATTAATGAATGAATGAAAGTATGAAAGGCTTGCAAGCATATGTATGGAGGTTCACACCCAATGAAGGGTGTTTGTTAGGTTTAGGATCAGTAGATCTAGTCCATTTTTGTATAGGATTAGTACTTGAATTAATATCTGTAATGAATGGTTGTAATTCATTATTGTGTATGCATTAAATATATAGGTTAACCTATATATATATATATATGTGTTGATTTATGTATGTGTGCAGGAACAAACATTATACTTGGTCAATTTCTTAAATTGACTAAGTGTAAGAAACATCTACGGATGAACATTTTGTTCTTCCGTAGATATTTTACTAACAAGTAAAATTCCATCCAAAGATCTTCTGCGGATGAACAACCAGGGCTAAGGAACAAGTCTCATACGGAAGAACAAGACTCCTGCGGAAGAGCAAGTTCCTGCTGAACAACAAGTCTCCTGCGGAAGAACAACTATCTACGGAAGGCAATATTCCTGCGGAGTACAACACTTGTATTCAAACAATAAAAGGGTTACAAGTCAATAAGTCAATATGTCAGTTATGCGAATCCCAAGAAATCCGGAGATTCCTTAACTGAAACAATTCAAATCTCAAGAGATCCGGTGTTTCTTTAACAGAAACATCCATGTCTATATATATGGATCCTAGGTTTCACATCAACGGGCGGCTTAAATAGCAACAACAATATGACAAAATATCACACAATCAAACCCTAGCAGCCATCACATCATTCAACACAATTTTCAATATCGTTCATTAGTTATTTGTAATCATTGACGTGTTTTAATGAAATACAATTGATTTAAACAGATCATTAGTTGGGTTTCATCAATTGTGTTCTTGAATATTTATTGATATTGATAATCATTTAAATCGAACAATTAAACCAATCCAACATTGATTCCGCAAACATTGAATTGACATCAACTAACGCTGATAATTCCTGATTGCGATCCTTGGATTCACAGGTGGTATCAGAGCCAAGTGCTCATTGATTTAGATCAATTGATCTATCCATGTTAGTTGTGTTTAATTGTTCTTGAATCTTTAGATTTATCAGTTTTTACTAATTGAATCTATTGTTTTTAAGCAAAAGTGTGTGATATTTAATTTGTCGTTTAACTTGAATCTATATTCAAATCAATTGAATTGCAGATCTTAGTTATTGACCAACTCAACATCTTGTTCATATCTCTTGAACAAATTCATTAGTTACATCTTAGATCTTAACTAATCATGAGCAACTTTGGTGGATCATCTTATCAACCACTGAAGTTGGAAACAAAAGCAGATTTCAAATCCTGGAAAATCAAGTTCAGGAATCATGTAAACTATACAGATTCTGACTTATGGGTTCCATAACAAAAGGTCCTATATTCCACCCACCTTCGGGCCGGATTATAATGATAATAACCAACCCATAAGCAGTAAGATTTATCACCTAATGATATTAAAAAGGTTAAAGTTGATATCAAAGCATACAACTTGCTTAGTATAGCTTTACCTGAAGAAATACTGATCAGATGTGAAAATTATAAACAACAAATTCCTTGTGGAAGATTCTTCATATACTCTGTGAAGGGAGTGATGAAATTCGAAGGATTAGGAAGGACACCCTACGTTCACAATATAAAACATTCCATCATATTGAGGGTGAATCAATTCCTCAACAACTTCACAGGTTTATGCAACTTGTTATAGAAATGAACATCTAGAGTTAAAACATAAATGAAGAACTGAACAAGAAAATGCTCCACACTTTACCAAAAAGTTAGAAGCAAACTATGTTGCACCCTGAAAGGATCATACATGCCAATTCAATGGGTGAGTTGATGGTTGTCTGTTGGATTTCCACAAGTCCAAGTATTAATGCGGATGAAGACTCTGCAGTATAAAATTAAGTATTGGACTTCCGCATTTGTTAATGCGGAAGACAAAGAGCAAATGCTGACAAGTGTTTGTTCTTCTGCATTAACAAATGCGGAAGACCAATAGTAATACGGACAAGATTCTGTTCATCCGCATTTGCCAATGCGGATGACCGGGCAAGAATGCACACAAGTATTTGTTCATCCGCATTACCCAATGCGGATGACCAACATACTAATGCGGATGATCATGTGAAGAAATTCTGATCAAGTCCATCTCATCCGCATTTGCCAATGCGGATGAACAAGAATAAATGCAGATCAAGACTTAGACTAATTTTGATGTATAGTTCAGGGGTAGTTTAGTCTTTTGTAAAAAGGCATCTTGTCTGCCTATAAATAGAATAGAAAACCTCGTACATGAGGTGATAGAAAATAGAGAATCAGAATATATTTTGTCATTTACTCTCTAGGTGCATTATTACTATTGTTGCTAAACCCTAGCAGTCATTGTAATCAATCACCTTTATTAATATATACCAAGCATTTATGAGTATTTCTTCTGCATTAAATGTTTCTTAATTGTATGATTCTGCCATTCAATCATTAACTCAATCATTATATTCGATCCTAAGTGAGAGTCTCAATCTCACTACCCAGTCATTTGGTATCAGAGCTTTGGCTCTCGGTTCTTTTTCAGATCTACCCAAGACCTGAATAGAACTTGATTGAACTGGTGATTGAGTTGCTAATAGAGTATTCCATTATCTCTATTTAGTAAACAACAGAAAATACTCTTAAAAAGACCTCTGTCAACATGTTCTCACCTTCAAGAACTATACACAAAACCTACAGATTCATACAAAGAACAGAAGCTGCGACGAAAACCAAGAAACATTAACAGATCTGATAGACTGAGCAGTTGTTGAACGATTTGGACTATTCGGACTAACTAATCTTAAAACTTACCTAATCTATATTTATACAAGCTAAAACACCTTGTTAAAATGGATTCACATAGTTTTTCAGAACTTGGTCATACTCCAAAACCACCAATGCTTAAACATAAACCTGAATTTAAATAATGGAAAATCAGATTCATGAACTATATTACAAGTGTAGATCCGATTATTGATTTCAATTTGCAAGGGACCACACATTCCGGTCACTCTGTCAGTAGATCAAGCTGCTATCTATAAGACAACAAGGATACCCATTGAAGATCTAACTCTTGATGATGAAGATTACAAGAAAATCAAGATTAATCTGAAAGCTTACTCTATCCTAACTCAAGCACTCAAGATGGATGTGCTGAAAAGATTAGAAAAATATGGATTGCCAAAGCAGTATGGGATGCACTGCTGATCATGTGTGAAGGAAGCAATGAAGTTGCTGAAATTAACAAGGATAAACTTGTTACTCAATATGGAACTTTTCATCACTCCAAAGGGGAGTCCATCTCTAAACAGCTCCACAGATTTGTGCAGCTAGTGAATGATTTAGAGATAATGGGAGTCACCTACAAGGTCAAGGAGTTGAACAAGAAAATGCTGCACAACCTTCCTAAAAGCTGGAAACAGAATGTGACAATGCTAAAAAATACTCTTGATTTTGGGAGTACTACTTTGGATATCATGATAGCCAAAATAGAGGCATTAGAGATTGATGAAAGAAGCAGAAATCTAGGAGGACCAAGAGTGATTGAAGCATACAAATTTCCATCTGATTCTCATACTGTGGAAAATGCCTCATTACTGAAGAAGATGATTTTCTATCCTCAAGGGATCAAGCCAAGACCACTGGATTCATTGCAGCTCCATCCATCAACAAGCTATCAACATCATCCTAATCGGTAGGATTCTCAGTAACTCTTCCAAACACCCATGATGATACAAGATCGGAAGAAAAAAAGGCTACTTACAATGCCTTTGTTGCAAGTTTTGAAGCTTATTTGGGAGGAAGACTCACATCTAACACATCTAATCTAGGAAGACGTGGAGGAAATGGATCCAGATGATGTGGAAGAATGGATTTACAATGGCAAATGGCCATGATTGCTATGAGAGCAAAGAAATTTTTTAGAAAAGGCAGAAAGCTAAGCCTTAATGAAAACACAAAGCTTGGATATGACAAATCCAAGGTGAATTGCTTCAACTGTGGCATGATTGGGCACTTCTCTAGGGAATGCAATGCTCCCAAAAGAACCAACAACTTCCAAAGGAATTCACAAAGCCAGTCATCTTCACAACCAAATTAAAGCTTTCATTCCAACAATCATCAACACTAGTATCATCATCAACAACAACAGTCATACCAGACTCAACCTCAACTGACTAATCAAGCTCATGGAAGCAGTTAGTCATCTGGAAATCCTCTTGTGATCAAACAAGATGGAATATGTGACTGGAGCCTGTATGCTGAGGAAGTAAAGCCTTAATTTCAAAATCATGCACTTATGGCTCACATCAATGATGGTCCATCTCCAATGCCTACTGAGGTAAAATCTAACCTTTGTAGTGAAAAATGTATTACTGATTGCAAGGTTATAGAGAGCATAACCATAACTGGCAGAAAAAATAAAAGAAGAAAAAGTGAAGTCAGAGATGATGAAAAGAGAGACAAAGGCTTTGAAATTAAAATAAAATCTCTCATCTCTGACATTGAAAAACCGCATGGTGAAAAGTACACTCTTGCAGCTGAGAATGAGCTACTGATTGAAAAGTTAGCTCAATCTAAGGCTGAACATACACTTACTGAAGTGAAACTTCAAAATTTCAACTGTCTTCAGTCAAGCTACAAGAGATGCTTGATTCTCAAAAGGATCCCAAGGACATGTCTGGGATTGGGTATAATTTATGTCCTCCACCATACAATGACAACTACACTGTCATGCCTGAATTTGTCACACTCAATAAGGAAATTGAAACTAAAATATGGAACCAAAGTCTATAGTAAAAGAAGTAACCAATCCTTAAAACAAACCTGATGTTTATATTGAAACAAATGAGGAGAAAAAACAAATTAGGTTATCCAATAAAGATTAAAGAGTATTCTGGCAAGACAGTGAGTGTCATTAAACCTATTAGCCCAATCAAGGCTATTGTTCCTTTTGTGAAGTTCATACCAGCCATTTCAAAAGGAAATAAAAAGTTTGTGAAGTCAGTGAAACCATTTGCTGAAAGTAGTTCTGATAATGAGAGCAAATCTCCAAATAATTCAAGCAAATCAGAAAAGGTTTCACTTCAAAAGAAACATAAGAGATCACCTATTTCAGAAGTTAAAATTTAGTCTGATCCACAATCGTCAAAATCAAAGCAAGGAGTAGGTTGTAACGCCCCGTTTCAGGAAACCTCACAGTTGGTCAATCACAGCAGTTAAAACACTATACATTATAATTATACAAACTTAAGCAGCGGAAATGATGTATCAAAAACCATTCATTTCATTTAAAACACTGTTGTTAAGCACACATCATCATTAACGGTTTACAAAAGAATTGTTTTAACGCATTACAAAAAAACAGCAACATAGAATACGAATGGATGTCAGTCTTTCCCTGCCGAGTAGCTTCACCCTCGTGCCATCCTCAACAATAATTTCCTGCCAACTGAAAATGTATAAAAGTCAGCGTTGCTGAGTGAGCTCTAGTTTTTAAAGTAATAAAATACTTTCTATATGTTGTATATGAAAATACTCTTTTCTGTAAAATACAACTCTGTACTGTATATGCGAGCATGCATTAACTATATAAAAGTCAGCGTTGCTGAGTGAGCTCTAGTTTTTAAAGTAATAAAATACTTTCTATATCCCTCGAAAGGGTTCTGTGTACTGTGTACAAGGCCAACCCAATCACCCAGGACACACTACAAAGGTCCTGCCAATCTCAATTGATTGACCCTGTGTGCATAATAGGGTAGCTAACCCGCAACACAGTTGAGCTAACGACAACATGGTTGTGTACCTCCTGTAAGCTTGCAAGACTTGTTAACATTTTCATTAATGTTCCTATTCTATTCTTTATTGCTCTTTCACTTTATTATTACTATATACTTTACGTTACGATAATAACATACCATGAAAAGTCACATACTATAAGTAATAATAATAATAGCAATAACAATAATAAGGGACAATCATAAGTAATCATATCATGCATGAAACATCATCATTAATAAGCCCTTACTCAACCTTGGTCAAAACCCTAAAGCACAAACTCCTAGAAAAGTCTGTAAAAATTTCAAAGTGCTTAGGCGCATGGGAACTATTTGGGCGCATGAGCCCTGTTCGGGCGTTTCATCACTATGTAGGCGCAACAGCCAACACTTATCATTTATCACTTTAGGCACATGAACTATTCAGGCACATGAACTATTCAGGCACATGAACTATTCAGGCACATGAACTATTCAGGCGCATGGGCACTATTTGTGCGTATGAACATGGACACTTAGGCGCATGAGCCACTTGGGCGCATGGGCACTATTGGGGCGCATGGCCCTACACTTAGTCGTCCCGGCTAACATTTCTAGGCGCATGGACCACTGTTCAGGCGCATGGGCTATACTTATAACATTTCTAAGGTAATCTTAGGCGCATGGGCTACCATTTAGGCGCATGGATTACACTTAAATCTTTCTAAGGCATTTTCAGGCGCATGAGCCTTATCTAGGCGCATGGACCTTCTATTCAACATGTTTCAAGTATGTATTCAAACCCAATCATCGAACCCATCTGTTCAAAGCTTAATGTGGCTATTCTAAACATGAACACCTATGATCATTCAAGAATCAACATCCAATCATGCACATAACATACAGGTAAACATACAAAAGCTTTGAAAATCGTTTAAATACATTTTCAGCCCCAAAGATAGTTTAAAACAAGTAAAACCAGGGTCTAGAACTCACCTGATGCAACTTGGGTGTTTCTTCCTTTCTAACCCGCTTGCAATGAGTTCAAACACCTAAAAACAACACCACACACACGCACCTGAGCACATACACAACACATAAGCACATAAGCACATAACCGGGATAAAACCCGACATAAAAACATAAAAACCTTGAATTCACCTTTCTTCTTCCTCTTCTTCTTCAACCGAGAGTATTCTCTACCCTCTCTCTCTAAAACCGAGGAAAATGGTGGAGTGGGGTGAAGGTGGGTGGCCACACCCACCTTTACACCAACTTTTGAAAGTTTTGTCCTTTTTGGACACTTTTAGTCCCTCCACTTGGACTTTATTGCCTTTCTTTCTTTTATTCTTTATATCTTGACTTTTAAAAATAACCGGGTGTTACATAGGTTTTGATATATGCAACAAAGAACATGTTGATCAGTTTGAGAAAAAGATAAAGAAAGGTTGAGGAAACAAAAACAGCCTAAAATAGTTAAAAATAGTAGGTTTGTGAAGCAAACTACAAATAAGGCTGTTCTTGATTCCTCCCTAAGCAAAAGAAAGTGGCTCAGAAGCAAATGAGAAAATCATATGAGTCCCACAAATCAAAATCTGATTCAAGCAACAACAAATGTATTTTGACAGTTGTGATATGTTCAATCATAAAACAAAAGAGTGCTTTTACAATGAATATTGCTCTATCCGTGACATGAATAACCACTCAACCAAAAACTATTATTTTAACAAATATTGTTCAGTCTGTGATATGAACAATCACAATACATCTGATTGTTATTTCAATCAGAAGGGATTGAGAATTCCCCAAAACAAAACCATCTCAACAACATCATCAGGCAAAAAACAAGTCAAGAGTCATGTGCACACCAATCAATCTAGGACATCTAGATCACTCAATGACAGGAGTAAAACAAAAGAAATACGGAAAAGTCAAAGAAGCAACCATTACATCAATCAAAAGTCTGACTTTTCAAAACCCAAAATGATTTTTGAAAATAAAAAATAGTTTAAATTTCTTCAAAAGAATAGAGATCAAAGATTTCACTACTCATCTAACTCTTCTGTTGATGTTGATGAGAAGACTCCAACAAGATATCATAAGCAATCTCCAAGGTCACCTCTAAATAGATCACAATTTTGAGGAAGGTATCAAGAAGTTACCATAATAGATAGGAACGGGAAACCCAAGACCATCATGGCTTGGGTTCCACATTCTAATTAGTTCTTTTGTGCTTACAGGTTCATCCACATAGGTCCAATAGCTTATGGTACATGGACAGTGGATGTTCCCGACACATGACTGGAGATCGTTCCCTCCTTCATGACTTCAAGCATATACAAGGAACTACGATGGAATTTGGTGGAGATTCACAGTGTGGTAGAATTTCAGGTGAAGGATCTGTGACAAATGGGATGCTGAGCTTTGACAGAGTGAACTACTGTGAACAGCCGAACTTCATCTGCTAAGCGAGTCTCCGATCTATGACAAGAAATATTCAACTCACTTTACAGACACTCGTTGCTACATTCTAAAACCTGGATTTTAGATCTCTGAAGAATGGGTTGTCCTAAAAACCCCGAGGAAGAATAATACTTATGTTTTAAACCTGTGTTCTGCATCACCTAAAGAAGAAACATGTCTTTTGTCAAAAACATCATTTGATGAGTCACAGCTTTGGCACAGACGTTTGGGGCACACAAACTTTAAAAATATGAACAGATTGGTCAAAGTAAACCATGTCATTGGTCTTCCTCAAAAGGAATTTCATTTTGTTGATCACTGTTCAGCGTGCCTCAAAGGAAAACAACACAAATCTTCTCATAAATCCAAGCTGGTGAACACAAACAATACTCCATTATAGTTACTTCATATGGATCTGTTTGGACCAACTCATGTCATGAGTATTGGAAAGAAACAGTATTGTTTGGTGATCATTGATGACTTTTCACGATTTACATAGGTTTTCTTCTTACTTCATAAAAGGAGGCATCCTAAATAATTCAAAACTTTATCACTAAAATTGAAAATCAACTTGATCATAAGGTCAAAACAATAAGAAGTGATAATGGTACATAATTTAAAAATGAGGACATGAGTTCTTTTTGTGCAACCAAAGGCTTTGCTCATCAATTTAGTACAATTAGAACACCTTAACAAAATGGGGTAGCTGAAAGGAGAAATAGAACACTGATTAAAGCAGCAAGAACAATGCTAGCCGATGCTAAGCTGCCAATCACCTTTTGGGCAGAGCAGTTAACACATCATGCTTTGTACAAAATTGAACTCTAATTGTAAAAGAAAGCAACATGACTCCATATGAACTGCTATTTCATAGAAAACCATTCATTGGATTTCTGAAATCATTGGGTAGTCCTGTCTTAATATTAAACACCCGAGACTATTTGGGATAGTTTTCATCTAAGTCTGATGAAGGATTCTTTGTAGGTTATTCTTCTATTTCAAAGGCTTATAGAGTGTTTAATCCTATATTAAACATTATTGATGAATAAACAAATGTTCAATTCAAGGAACATTCATTTCCCAAATCTACAAATGGTCCCGACTGGTTGTTCGATATTGACTCATTTACAAAATCATTTGATAAATTTCACTTGTCTGATGCAGGAAATCTTCATTCAGGTGACACTTCTTCAGCCGTAGAAAGAAGAGATGACTTTCTATTGATTCCTCCTACATCTGCTAATACATGAATGAAGATGTTCCTCTCCAAGCTGATCCCATCAGACAACCATCACAAAACTAGAGTGTTTCAACTGAAGGAGGTCCAAGCCTGTTACCATCACACTCAGATGATCTGTCAACTAAGATCAGAAATCAAAAACAAGCTACTCCTCCAGTTGAAACACAAAGAACATCAAATGATGGAAGCAATCATAATGCTGCTAAAGCTGAAGCAGGAACTGAAATAGAGTTTGACTATCTTCATAATTCCATAACAGTACAAGATGAATGTGGCTCTGACCATAATGAACTGAATGTCTCCGATCTTGATGTAACCATTGCTGGTGACTCCATTCCAACCACCAAAATACACAAGAATCATCCGCATTATTAGTGAACTTAATGAGAGGGTGACAAGAAGCAAGTCCAGTATTGCAAACATCTATTTGTTCTCATGCTTTCTATGTCAAACAGTACCCAAGAACATCAAAGAGGCTCTTCAAGACAATAGCTAGATTGAAGCAATGCTTGAAGAATTGCTCCAATTTAAGAAGCAAGAAGTATGGCAACTGGTAGATCTTCCCGAAGGACAATACCTTATTTGTATCAGATGGCTGTACAAGAACAAGGCTGATGATAGAGGGATCGACATCAGAAACAAAGCAAGATTAGTGGCACAGGGATACAATCAAGAAGAAGGAATCGATTATGACGAAGTGTTTGCACCTGTTTCCAGATTAGAAGCAATCAGAATCTTTCTAGCATATTATACGTCCATGAAATTTAAAGTTTATCTAATGGATGTAAAGTGTGCCTTCTTGTATGGAAGATTGCTGAGGAGGTCTATGTTAGTCAACCACCTGGCTTTGAATATCCAGATTTCCCTCACAAGGTGTACAAGCTTGACAAAGCCCTGTATGGCCTTTATCAAGCCCCAAGAAAGTGGTATGAGACTCTATCATCCTTTCTTCTTGAACATGGATACGAAAGAGGAAAGATTGATCAGACTCTCTTTAGAAGAAGAAAAGGAAGAGACATGCTGCTAGTCCAGATTTATGTGGATGACATTATATTTGGCTCCACAAACAAGCAACTCTGCAAAGATTTTGAAGATCTAATGCATTCAAAATTCCAAATGAGTGCAATGGGAGAACTCACTTTCTTCTTAGGAGTGCCAGTCCAATAGACAGCAGATGGAATCTTCATCAACCAATCCAAATATATGGATACAATGCTGAAGAAGTTTCATGTTGCTGATTGTCAGTCTATTAGAACACCAGTTGATACCAAGTTGAAGATTGGTCTTGATCCAGAAGGCAAATCTGTTGATCAGACTCACTATCGATCAATGATAGGCTCACTTATGTATCTAATTGCTAGCAGGCCTGATATTATGTTTGGAGTTTGTGTGTGTGCTAGGTATCAAGCTGATCCAAAAGAATCACATGTGAATGCAGTCAAGAGGATATTCAGATATCTGAAGGGCAAACCAACTCTTGGGTTATGGTATCCAAAGGAAGGAGACTTCAATTTGTATGCCTTAACAGATAGTGATTATGGAGGATGCAACTTCAACAGAAAGTCCACCTTTGGAGGTTGTCAATTTCTTGGTCCTAGACTGATCTCTTGGCAATGCAAGAAGCAGACAAACGTATCTGTATCAACAACATAAGCTAAGTATATTGTAGCATCAGCCTGTTGCTCTCAAGTTCTCTGGATTCAAAACCAATGCTTGATTATGGTTTTAACTTCTTGCACACACCAATTCACATTGACAACACAACAACTGTTTTCATAACAAATAATCCAGTTCAACACTCAAAAACAAAACAATTGAAATTAGATTTCACTTTTTGAGAGACTATGCTGAAAAGGGGTTAATCAAATTGATTCAAGTATCCACTGAAAATCATTTGGCTAATTTATTTACTAAGGCATTTGAACCTGGTAAGTTTGAATTCCTGGTTCAATCAATTGACATGATTAACCTTGAGTAAAATCAATCAAAACATCAGAACTTTAAAATACTAGAAAGACAAGTCAAAATACTAGAAAAACACAAAAATAAGTCAATTTTATGAAGATCAGAATATCTTTGGGAAATGAGATAATTACAATCGTTATATCATTCACTGTGCTTAATTTCAAAAATCGCAAGACTGTCATGACTTACCGGATATGTTGGTAGGCTCACCTTGGAAGAGAATATACATGCAGTGATGAATTAAAATCTTATTTAATAGTGAAACACTCATCATAGAGTACAGGTATGTATTGGCTTATCTGAGTGCATGTGTGTAGTAACCTAAACACACCAGGTAATGATACTTTATGAATCTCTTTCACCTATATCAGTTTCATCTTTGTTTTGCTGAGCAAAGACCTGATGAAACATGCATATAGTGCAGATGTCCTGATCCAAAAGATTCCCAATAAGGAACACATCCAAATTGGATGAATCTACAAAAGCAATACATTCCAAGTGAATGAACCAAAGAATCCCATCATGGATCACCATCCAAAGTGAAGTGAAAAGAATCCCAATGAGGATCATCATGAAAAGGATCAAAGTAAAAGAATCCCAATGAGGATCAGTGAAAATGAGTTCTCATAACTTAAGTAACCTAGTAAGAAAAGTTGTGAAAATGTTCTACCATGCATTGTATAAGGATGGTTGATCATTCCATGCTTGTGTGTGAGGTACATATTGAATAATTAAATCACCAAAAACATGATAAAAATCATTTGCATCAAAATATCAACCTGGTATGAGTTTAAGAGGACAAACATACCTTCAATCATCAAGTTCATAAACATGTCCATTTAATCATAAAGGATGCACATGTGTAATGTAAGACTGATATGATCCCAACAAAAGATATAATTCTCTTCATTACTAAAAATCATAATAAAATTCAATTTTTTTTAATCTTTAAAGTTTTTATCCAATGTGGATATAAACTTTAGGGGGTGTAATTTAAAATTTTTGAGTAAGTCCATATTTTTGTTTACTAGCTTAACTTACTTTCAAAACAAAACAAAACAAAACAAAAAAAAAATTGGTGTTGCAAAAAGTTATACCATTTTATCTCAGCTTATGTAAATTGTTGGAAGCATGAAAAGTCCAAGATCAGTCAAAATTAGGAAACTTGTATCACTTGTGACATACAAGTCAATCCAAGCAAGAATTGACAATTTTAACAGTCAACTTCATAAGAAAAATCAATCAAGGACAAGACTTCATAATATGAAAAATCAATTCAGTCACATTAACTTATGATTTTCAAAAGTTAATGCAGGTAAGTGCATTGGTTAATGCGGGTGAAGGTAACCCATGCTTATAACAAATGCGGGTAACTTTATATTTTCAAGTGAAACTAATGCGGACAATGATTTTACTCTACCGTATTAGTGTGTTACAAGTATACATGACATTTTGAAGTGTTAAAACCTATGCGGAACAAAAATTGTTCTACCGCATTTGTCAACGCGGATAAAATAATTTTCAAGTGTTCAACCTAATTAGTCAATACGGATAAATTTTTAAGTGTTCAATCGTATTTGTCAAATACGGATGAAATTTACACTTCCGTATTTGTTTTACTCATCCGCATTTGTGGATACACATCTTCAATGCTCATGTATGATCAAGCAGAAATAATTAAGTGATCAATCTCTTGTCAATGAATGATGATCAAGTAAATGTGGATTTTATTCTATCGCATTTGATACAGTTAACAAATGCTAACAGTCAGATCTCTGCATTTGCTACACTGAGCAAATGCTGACAAATTTTATTCAACCGCATTTGCTACAGTGAGCAATGCTGAATAAGTTTTGTCAACCGCATTTGTTACAGTGAATAAATGCTGATGAACATAGTTCTTCCGCATTAGCAACAGTGAACAAATGCGGATAGAAGAAAACAAAAGTAACAAAACTTCCGCATTTACAACTGTGAACAAATGCGGGTAGTCAAAGTCCGAATTTTTGTCTTCCGCATTTGCTACAGTTAACAAATGCGGATGACCAAAAGTCAAAAATTTACACTTCCGCATTTGCTACAGTGGTGACCGCATTTGCTCTTAAACTTGTAAAATCTTTTAGAATGCATTATTTGACTATTTAAAGGAATTTAAACGGGTCATTTAATACTTTCAAATTTGAGAGACTTCATAGTGAGACGAGCGCAAATACACAGTACACCCACTTCGATCATCTTCATCATAAACAACCAAAGATTTTTGTGTGATTCTACTCAACATGTTCTTGTTATTGATTCTGAAACTACAGTTGCATCGAAAACAAGGTGAAATTTCTAAAAATTTCATCAAGACCCAACTTTCGAACTGTTAAACCTAAATCAAAAAAAGAACCAAATGATAATGAAAGACATAAAAAATTTGATGTATTGATGTAATATAATACACCTTTTTGACCTCAACGAACATGCAAACTAATAGCAATTTTACTCATCATGAAAACCTTTATAGTCATGTTTGGTGCAAGAACAGAGCATGATGAAAACTGAAAATGTGTAACAAATCAATGAAATAACATCTAATAAATGGTTCAACATAGAAACTATGATTGTTGAATAACAAATTCACCATTTGATGTGACAACAACGATACAGTAATGTCAAAAGTTCATCTTTGATCATTTAATGTCAAACTGATAAACGATACTCATGAGTTCTCATTAAAACCGACACACATGTCTTTTATGCAGATTATATGGCAAATTTTTCATGGAGCAGCTCCATAATGTCAGCGGTTATTTAAACCCTGATGTGCCAGAAGCTGAGGGACTCAAAGATATCATCAGATTCATCTCTACAACAAGGGTAGCTTATGCTATCACTGTTAGACCCACCATCTATGAGAACCTCATTAGGTCTTTCTGGAATTCAGCTGAGGTAATTAAAGAAGATGGTGTTAGAACTCTATCTGAAGAATTGACAATGATCACACTCTGAGCATCACTAAAGATTATGTTAGAAGATGCTTGCATTTTGGTGATGATGCTAATGCACCTCTAGAGCTGGATGATGATGAAACAACCACATTCTTTGCTGAGATGGGTTATGAAGGAGGATTTCAAGCTAAACAAATTGTTAAAGGATTGGTTAATCTGCCTTGGAGATTTCAAATCCACATGTTTCAGCACTGCTTATCCAGAGAAAAACAGGATGGAATGATTGTAGAGATTAATGAAGAGGCTGATGCAACCTAAACATCTTTAGTCTTTCCTGCATGCTGCACAAGTGCATTAAGAAGAATGCTTTGGAAGTTTCACATGTGCAACAGAAATGCTCCAAGTGTGAAATCTTCCGAAGCCAAGACCAATATCTTCCGAAGCCAAAGATGAAGTCTTCTGAAGTCTCAGAGACAAAGTCTTCCGAAGCTGTTCATGAAGACAGATTTCATCCGAAGACTTTTAGTAACATGCTTTATCTGATGTACTGTTCCATAAAGCTGGACACCTTTCCATTGCAACTCTGCAAGTCACCAACTAACATGGTTTGGTGAAAAGGTCCATGCTTTTGGTAACTGTACATTGAGGTCTTGAGTCTGTAACTTTCTACTTTATGTACTTTATCCTTTTTGTAATAGATAAGGATGTGAGCTATGGCATGTCATAGTCACAAGTCAAAAGGCAATCTGCCTTTTGACTCTACAATTGATTTTGTGTATGTCTAGTCAATTGTATCCAGCTGGCTTTCAAAGTATAGCCGGCTGTAGGATGTTGTATAAGTATCTCATGTTCTTGTATCTTTTATATATGCTTTTAACACTTGTAATAGAACATAGAGAAAGCAATATACTGCATTCTTGAAAACCAAATACTTGTGTTCTTTGTGTTCTGTCTCTTGCATTACTTGTGTTCTTAGTATCTCAACACTTGGTTAATCCAGTTTACTGTTTGATTAAAATTTAGTTAATCTCCTCTTTGTGTTGTTGTGTTGTAACTAACCCTTCAACGATCTGCATTTGGTATCAGAGCTTTCCAGGCTCTTGATATAAGATCTCACCAGCTTAAGATCCCTCACACACACAAATACTAAACTTCCAAATGGCAGCCATTTCCAAAACTGATATGGAAACTGGAACCATGAACAAGTCCCCACTGATCACTCTTGATGAGTTTGACACCTGGTGTTTAAGAATGGAAGGTTTCATTAGGTCTCTTGATTCAAGAATGTGGGAGTTTATTGAGAATGGACCTTTCATACCTAGCACACCTTATGCTATTGGTGCTGGTATGATCCCTAAAGATGTGGCTAACTACTCTGATGAAGATAGGAAGAGAGTAGAGATAGACAGAAAAGCCATGACAACTCTTCAAACTGCCCTTCCAAACTCTGTGTACAGAGGTTTCAAGAAGTGCAAAATAGCCAAGCAGCTATGGGATGCACTGAAACTGATGTATGAGGGTTCTTCTGAAGCCAAGGAGAACAAGAAGGATCTCCTAAAGCAGCAGTTTGAAAACTTCACCTTCAAAACAGGTGAGACCATGACTCAGCAGTACTTTAGGTATGTTGAGATTGTGGATACCCTAGTGGATGGAGGAGTTTCTCTTGAAAACAGAGACATTGTAAGGAATTTCATGTCCTCACTTCCTAGGCAACGGACACACTACTGTGTGGTGATCAAGAGAACGGAAAATCTTAAAACTCTTACTCTGATAGAGTTATATGGGATTCTCAGTGGCTACCAGATGGAGATGCACATGCAAGGTTCATCTGGCAACTCCAACAATCAGATGGGTTCAGCCCTACATGTGGTTGAAAGGGATAGCATAGAACCCAAACATCTTCTCATATGCTACCCTGACAACTCACCTAAGGGTCCTTTCATCACCTTCCCAGAGACACCAAAAAAGAACTACACTCAAGGAAGCCCATTCCAAGAGACAAGCTCTTCTCAAGCTTTTGTGTCTTCTAATGAAAGCTATGGCAACTCTCTTTTCACTCTTGAAGACCTGGATTGTATCCATCCAGATGATCTGGAATATTTGGAAATAGTCCAGCAGATGGCTCTTCTCACTCACAGAGCCAAGAAGTTCTACAAGAGGACTGGAAGGAAGTTTCCAAGCAATGCAACCAGTGGAAAGTTTGGACTGGACAAAGGCAAAGTCAAGTGTTACAACTGTAACTTGATGGGCCACTTTGCCAGAGAGTGTAAGGCACCTAGAACAAATGGTGGCCAAACACAATCCAGACCAAACTACACTGACAAAGCTCTCCATAATGAGAAGTCAAAGCAACAAGCTACTGTTGCTGTTGAAGAAGGAGGCTTTGACTGGAGCTTTAGGTGGAAGATGCTCTCCAAACCAAGCACTAATGGCAGATCATGATGAAGCCAAGGTATTGGAACATCTCTGTACTCCTGAATGCATTGCTAAAGTTAATAGGTACAGGTCTACAACTTGGAACTGAGATCTGATGTTGAGTCCTAAACATTTTAAAATCTGATTTTAGAAAGTCTGAAAATGATTATAAGCTGAAAATAGAGGACTTAGAGAAAACCATTTCAGTTCTAAAACATGAACACACAGATTTTAGGACTCAAATCAAAGATCTCATAACCAAGTTAACTGAGTGCCAGGCTGAGCTTATGATCAGCAAAGCCAAGGCAGAAAAGATGTTCTTGAAGAGGAGACTTCAAGAACATGATATCCTCATCCCTGCACAACAAAGTGTGCTATCAAAACAGGCAGGGACTGAGATCAAATGAGATAGCTCCTCCACACACAATCTTGTCAGTAAGATATCCTCGGTGTGGAAGTTGTGAAGATGAGCTTCCTCTTAGAGGTCCTATGAGTGAAGAGGATGAAGAAGAGATAGTGAAGAATTCCTCTACAAAGAGTGAAGAGGAGGATTCCAAGAAGGGCCACTATCCTATGAGGAGAAAGTGAAGACTGTGATGACCAAGTCCATGAGAAAGAACTTGATCAAGAAGAGCAAAAGAAAGGCAAGGAAGGCTCAAGAGATCAAGGCTACTTTTGACTCTAAGCAGAAACAAGTTTTTATTCTGCAGGGTTTAAAGTGGTAGGGACTGAAGACATCAACCAAAACTCCTCTGCTAAGAGTTCTGGTTCTTGTTCAACTCATCTTAGTAGCAAGAAGAAGACTGATCTGCTGTGTACCATTGCTGCACAGCCTAGACCATCAAACTCCAAGCATAGTCCTCAGCCAAGAGAATGTCTCTCGGTATCTACAAAGATCAAGGTGGAGAAGGGATGTGACCAAAGATAGTCTTACTCTCAAGACAAGGATCTTGTGAAGAAGAAAATGAAGTGTGTCATGTGACAGCACCACTCACATTGCCAAGGATTGTCCCTTAATCCTAAAGGTACTGTCCATATGGCCAAAACAAAGGCTTCAAGGAGTTCTAAGAAGATTCAAGCTTCGGAAGGAAAACCAGTTTCCTTCAGAAGTTCCAAATCTAACAAGAAGGGAAGTGGAAAATTCTCTTTGGAAGAAAGGAGTTCTTCCAAAGCACCGAAGTCTGCTGTAGTGTCTACAGAATCTTCCGAAGGTTCAGTCATCAAAACTTCTGAAGTTCCAAAAGCTTCTAAGTTTTGAAGGTCAAGTCCAAGACTCCAAAGGTGGTGTGGATGTCTAAGAAATACCAAATGACTGAGATTTCTCCATCAACAACAGCTCAAGATCCTCTTAGTACAACCATAGGATCTATTACTGTTGAATTACCTTCTGCAAATGAGCCCAAGACAAGCAAGGATTGGGTTTCCAGATGTAACTAATCATTCTCTTTGTGCAGGGACAGCTAAAGACAGACAGAAATGTCTGGATCATAGACAGTGGCTGCTCCAGGCACATGACAGGCAATAGGTCACTACTCCAGAACTTTGAAAGGATTGATGGAGGACCAGTTTCTTTTGGAGGAAATGAAGGCGGTTACATTTCTGAAAGGGGCAAGGTCACAAATGGTAAGCTCAGCATATAAAAGGTAAACTTTGTAAAGGAGCTTGGATACAATCTTCTGAGTGTATCTCAATTTTGTGATCAGAGTCATAACATGCTCTTTACTAATCATGAGTGCATTGTTCTTAAGCCTGGTGTGGTCATTCCTCATGAGCATATCCTGCTTAGAGCCCCCAGGAAAGGAAACATGTACAAGATGGATTTGCAAGAAACCTCTCCCTCTAGAGAAGTTTCATGCTTTCTGTCTAAAGCCAATAGTGATGAGTTGTTCCTATGGCATAAAAGAATATGCCATGTAAACTTTAAGAACATGAATAAATTGATTAAGCATGATTTGGTAACTGGAATGCCAAAGAAAGAGTTTACAAGTGATGACCACTATGTTGCATGCCTGAAAGGGAATCAACATAAGGTATCTCACAAGCCTAAGGAAATGAACTCCATCACTACATCCCTACACTTGTTACATATGGATCTCTTTGGCCCCACCAATGTAATGAGTTTAGGAAGGACCTTATACTATCTAGTGATCACAGATGACTTTACAAGATTCACTTGGGTTTTCTTCATAGAACTAAGGATGAGACTCCTGAGATTCTGAAGAATTTCATCTTAAAGGTTGAGAATCAATCTGATCACAAGGTCAAGATCATAAGATGTGATCAAGGAACCGAATTTAAGAACCATATCCTTGATACATTCTGTGATGAAAATGGTATTACAAGACAATTTAGTGCTCCCAAGACTCCTTAGCAAAATGGTGTTGCTGAGAGGAGAAACATGACACTGATTGAAGCTGCAAGAACCATGCTGTCTGACTCTAAACTGCCCATCACCTTCTGGCAGAGGCAGTCAACACTGCCTGCTATTTGCAGAACAGAGTTTTAGTAGTTAAGACTCATGGCAAAACTCCTTATGAAATTTGGCACAAGAGGAGACCTTTCATTGGTTTTCTCAGGTCATTTGGATGTCCTTGCACCATCTTGAATACCAAAGATCAAATTGCCAAGTTTTCTAAGAAATCAGATGATGGACACTTTATTGGATACTCTTCCCAAGCTAAGGTTATAGAGTGTACAATCTCAGAACTAGAATTATTGAGGAGTCAGCCAATATGACTTTCAATGAACACACACCTTGTGTTGCTGGTTCTGGTCTGGATTAGTTGTTTGATCTTGATTTGGTTACCAACTATTTTAACAAATCTTGTGAGAATGTTTCAGGATCTGCAGCAAATTAAATACAGATGATCCTGATCCAAGATTTGAGCTAGGAAAACCTTCAAGACATATATCTTCAGCTCCAGTTGGAACCACTTCTGCAAATGAGGTTTCTGTCAGCCCAACAATGACAAATTCAGCTGATACATCTGGTATGCCTTCAAATTCCAGCTCAGAGGCTCTACAACCAGACAAGAATACCTCAACTGTGGAAGACAACAATGGTAGTGGTGACAGTGACCAAGAATTTCTTGATGCCACTAACCACACCATAGATGAGAACATCAATGATGTTACACATTGCTTGGATCAAGTTTCACTTGAAAAGTGTGCTGATGTGGTGTGAGAAACATCTATGCCAAATCTAAAATTTTCTAATTTAGATCTTTCTCAACAACTTGCTATGATCCTCAGCTTAGGATCCACAAGTCTCACCTACCACAAACATCATTGGAGATGTTGTCTCAGGGGTAAAGACAAGAGGACAAACACATGAAGCAAATGTTTGTCTTCACTCTTGTTTCTATCCTAGATAGAGCCAAAGAAAGTTGATGAAGCTCTAATGGATGGAAGTTGGGTTGAAGCTATGCAACAAGAGCTGCTTCAATTCAAAAGCAAAAGTTTGGAACCTTTGTCCTCTTCCTTCTGGGAAGACTACCATTGGAACCAAATGGGTGTTTAGGAACAAGAAAGATGATAGAGGCATCATCATCAAGAACAAAGCTAGACTGGTTGTTCAAGGATACACACAAGAAGAAGGGATTGACTACGCTGATGTCTTTGCTCCGGTGGCAAGATTAGAAGCTGTTAGGATATTCCTAGCATTTGCTGCATCCAAGAACTTCAAGGTCTTTCAACTTGATGTGAAGTGTGCCTTTTTGTATGGAGTGATAGATGAAGAGGTTTATATCAAACAGCCACCTGGTTTTGTAGATCCTGATCATCCTGATTATGTCTGCAAGCTTGACAAAGTCTTTATGGGCTGCATCAGCACCCAGGAAGTGGTATGAGACACTATCTGAGTATCTTTGTAAACATGGATACAGGAGGGGTACTATAGATGGAACTCTCTTCATCAAAGGACAAGGAAAAGACATATTGCTAGTTCAAGTATATGTGGATGACATCATCTTTGGTTCAACTAATCCAAAGCTCTGCAAAGACTTTGAGAAGCTGATAAAAGACAGATTTGAGATGAGTGCCATGGGGGAACTCAATTCTTTCTGGGAATTCAGTGAAGCAAGTTGAAGATGGCATCTTCATAAGTCAGTCAAAGTATGTTCAGGACATACTCAAGAGATTCAACATGACTGACTGTAAGATTGCTAAGACACCCATAGCTAGAAACCACTCTCTTGGTCCTGATCTTGAGGGGGAGTGTGTAGATGAGCATTTATATAGGGCTATGATTGGGTCTCTTTGTATCTTGCTGCTAGTAGGCCTGATATCATGTTTGCTACATGTATTTGTACAAGATATCAGCCAACCCTAAGATGTCTCCCCTTATCACTGTCAAGAGGATTCTAAGATACCTCAAAGGTGCATCAACACTTGGACTATGGTATTTTAAGAATTCTGACTTCAATCTGTATGGCTATACAATAGTGATTATGGGGTTGCAACATGACTGCAAAGTCTACATCTGGGGGATGTCAATTTCTTGGTGAAAGGGTTGTCTCATGGCAATGCACCAAGAATAATCCTGTGTCTCTGCATCAACTGCTGAAGCTGAATACATTGTTGCTGCAAGCTGCTGTGCTCAGTATTTGGATTCAAAATCAGATGATGGACTACGGGTTAAACTTCAAGGTGACTCCCATTCACATAGACACAACAGTGCTATCTCAATCACAGAGAACCCTGTGCAGCACTACTCAAGACAAAAGCACATCAATATCATGTATCATTTAATAAGAGATAACTATGAAAAAGGATTATATAAACTAGTCAAAGTTCAGACAGATGAACAATATGCTGATCTGTTTACAAAAGCCTTTGATGAACATGGATTTAAATATCTAATATCAGCTATTGGATGATAAACTTTGAGTAAGTTTTTCTTAAAACTAATTCTTATTATTTCTTTAAACATATGTGTGTCCTAAGTTGTCTAGTTCATCACTTTCATAAGCTCATGTTTTCTTTGGATGAAATTTCTTTTTGAGACTTTCCTTAGACTTTTGAAAATTTTTGATACTTCAGAAGTATGCTTTTAACTTCGGAAGTAAATCATGCCTTCAAAATAATAACTGTCTGAGAAATTTACCTTCAGAAGAGTTTCAAATTTATCTTCCGAAGCTTAAATACTTGTCTCAGACACTTGCTCATTTCAAGGACCATTTACTTCCGAAGCAAAATTAATTCTCGGAAGCTTTGTTAGTTTATACACAAAGCCTCAATTTTAATTTTCTTCCGAAGCAAAATTTTCAAACCTCTCAGGAAATTCTTCCGAAGTCATTTTAGCTTCGAAGCTTTTTAATCAAAACTTCCGAAGATAATTAACGTTCGGAAGCTTTTTGGACTTCCAAGAAAACTACTTTTTGAGCAAAAGTAAACTACTTTTTTAGAGGTGGGACCGACATCACTCGATTTCAAAGTTTTCCTCTTCACTAAACTTTATCTGAAATCCTTCTCACATATAAACATAACGGTTTCCTCCCGTCTTTCTATCATCTATTCTTCCTCCAAACCTAAAACCCCAATTTTTCTCTCTGAAGTTCTTTCTTTCTTCTTTCTTCGTCCCTAAGCTACTTCAAATTGGCCAACCTTGCTCACAGAAATGATCCCAACTTTACCATGCAGCTACACAGACAAGACAATCAGGTTGCTTTGTTACGCTCTGAGAAAGATCCTCATTTCTTAGAGGTTTGTCGTTTCTTATCTCTGTCCAACTACTTCACCTCCCTAACCATTGATCCTCCACTCTATGAGGATCAGTTGCTTGAATTCTGGAAGACCTGCCAAGAGGTCATTATGGATGGGGAGAAGGCACTATCTGCCATAGTGCAGGGGAGAATAATCTTCATCACTCCAGCCATCATCAACCGACATCTTCAGCTGGATGATGAAGAAGGTGAGGTGTTTTTTCTCCAAAGGAAGCTGTCAATCATTCCTTTGAGCAAATGGGTATGAGGGAATTTCTCTGTAAAGACCTTCAGGAAAGGAAGTCTCATCCTAATGAGATTCCTGCTCCATGTGGTCATCCATAGCTTATCAAACAGCATGGTGGATGGGACCAAATTCATGAGGATCTCTCCTTCATTGTCCATGGAATGGTTCAGGGGGTCAAATTCAGGTACTCTCAGTTGTTTATACAAATTTGCTTGCTAATTTAGACTCCGTAGAGTATTCATGTTTCCTAGATATGTCCAGTACATTCTTAACTGTGAACTGGGCTCACAGTTAAGGGAAACAGTAATATTCTTAATTGGGATAGATGAAGCCCGACATCTTTAAAATACTGAGAAAGTCCACTATTGGATTCTCTGGGGTAGAAACAACCCTAGTCCCAAAAATGTAGAGCTCATTGCTCAAGGTGACCACCTAGCAGCACAAGCTAGTGTTGAACCCACACCTGTTACTTCCCAACCACCTATACAGCCTCAAATCTCCATCACCTACCAAAGAAAATCCAAACGACCCCTGCTCAGACTATTTAGTCTGTGAGGCCCCCATATACTCACCTATACAGGAAGAAGTGGGCACTGGAGCTCCCACTTCTCCTAAGGAGCAGACCACTCCTATCTCTTCAAGAATCAGTGGTGAGGTTCCTCATGCTCAGCCTGATGAGCTCATTAGCCCTACTGCCTTAAGCCATCACTCTGAGTCTCAACACTCAAGTGATCAACCTTCAGGGGACAGTTACCATCCCGAGCCTATAGATCTCAACCAACCAATTCCCAACCTTGATTTCTACACTGATGAAGATAGGTTTCAGTGAGTATAATGAATCTCTCTTCTTTCCCTCTACTCAAAGAGAGATGAGTACTCCTGAGTCTCCTACATCTATCCCACATCAGTCACCTACAACTAAGGTGGACACTCCTGAACCTGTTCAGGATGTCCATATGGAAGAGGCTCTCACTTCTAAAAGTGATTACATCATTAAGACCTCAACCATGGCAACTCAGCCCACTGACATCTAACTGAGACTGCTAGTGAGCAGAGGAAATCTAGTAGCCAAGAACTTAGAACTGGTCATGAGAGAAAGGACTCTGGTCCAATCTTCTCCACCCCCAGTGATTCTTCGGATGAAGATGAGGGGAATCTGAGACTAAAAGTGCAAAAAATATCCAAAACATGCACCTATTTAGTCTCAAAGGTCAGTCACCTTGAATCCGAGGTGACTACCTTACACAACAGGATCAATGATCAGCAACTTGAGATTTCATATCTTAAGGAAAAACTAGCTAGGAGACCCTTAAGGAGAGCTCAACCAGGAACACAAGAACCTGTGGATGTGATTGATCTATCTTCCACTCACCTATGCAAGTGGGTGATGCTACCAAAAAGGGGGAGAAAGTCATTACAACTACAGAACCTGAGAGTTCTTCAGAGAGAGTGGACATTGAGGACTCACCATCCTCACTTGTAACTGTGCATTCTTAGCAACCTCCTCTAGTTCACATTGATGTGGACTACATAGACTCCTTCATACATAGTCTGTTTGAGGATGGGATACCAAGGGCTATGTCACCTTCACCATCTTCAATCACATCATTGGGTGGAGGGATGACAACAACAGGAAGGCCCTCATCATCATAAGAGTTCAAGAACAACAAGAAGTCTTCAATTTTCAGACCTTGGACTACTATGAAGGTTTGGATCTAGTCAACATGCCACTTGTCAACCCAATCCAATCAAGACAAGCTGACAGACTAGCTAAAGAATCCAAGACAGGATCATTGCAGAGTTCAGCTTAAGAAGGAGACTTAGGCAATTAGGCAATGTCATCGGTCAACTGGATGTTGAGGCAGACCCTAAGATTAGCTTCATAGGGGAAACCTTCACCGAAGGCCTAGTGACAGAACCTGAGAGCCCTGTCTAATCATCTCCAACTGCTACAGAGATCCATATTCCTTCTGAGACACCTGCTGGTGAAGGTGCTTCTCAACCTCTCTCTGGCCTGAGATCAGATGCTGCAACGGGCAATGAAGGCCAAAGCTCTCTCCACCCTGAGTCACAAAGGTCTGTGAGTGACAAAAGGAAAAGAAAGATGACATCTGAGGAGATTGAGGAGGAGGAGAGAGAGAGAGGAAAAGGAGGCTAAGGGGAGAAGTTCCTTTACTGAGTCTCTAAGACTCATGGAGTCTGCAATCAGGGCTGCCCCCAGACCAGATATTAGAATAATAAGTTAAGGGCAGTCAGGATTAACTATCTACGGACTAGGAACTATGACATAGATAGTGTCATTTCTCTCTCCTTGGATGAATTGAATGAGCTAGTTGATCTGGAAAGGTCAAGAGAAAAGAAGGAGGCAGAAGATGCAGAAATCCTAGTACAAGTCAAAGAGAGAGAAGAAGAAAAAGATTGTACAAAGGTATGCCTACCCTCTCACCAGTTCAAAAAAGTCCTGAACAAGAGGATGTGGCTCAACAAGAACCTCAGGTAGATAAGGAAGAAGATAGAATCAAGATGATTAACTACCTGAGTGCCATAGGCCTCTATCAGGCAGATGCACTCCTTCCCTTACCTTATGACTATATTGAGTTTGAGTACTTAAAACAACTGAGCTTGAGTTAGTCAAGGAAAGAAAGACAACAAAGAAGAAGCTTAGGGAAGAAGCTGCAAAATCAGAGCCATCATCCAAAAGAGCATGAAGAAGTCTGCTAATAGGTAGAGGATGATGAGCTTCTTGAAGCTGTATGGATTCTCCGGAAGGAGACTTGGACCCATGTCTTTATCCACTATGGATGAGCATATCAGGGTAATCAAGCAGAAGATTAAGAGTGGAGAGCTCACTGACTTACACTTCACTCCAAGTCAGGCCCCACCTGAAGTGGAGGTTAAGGTTGAACAACCAACACAACACAACCCAGACCTCCTGCTAATGCTCAGTAAGCTTCATCTTCTGATCCATAGCAGGGTCAACCTCCCTCTCAATCTGAACATGAGAGAGAGGAGTCCCAACTGAGAGAGACAGTGAAGATCAATCTGGTGCTGCAGGCCAGTCTTCTCAGTTAAAATTTGGAAAGAGAAAGAAGAGGATGGCTTCTAAACTAAAGTCTAAGAAGAAAAGAAGCCTGCATCCCCTCTGAACCTCAGGATAAACCAGAACAGCCTGAGGATGTGCAGCCAGAGGATGCTCAATCAACTCCAACTTTAGTAGCTCCTCTAGCATCAGGAAGACCCATCTTGTCTTGGACATACACCACAAATCCAGAAAGGTGGCATGTTATTAGAGATCAAGGCATTGAAGACATTTATACATGGCAAGATATGTTTCAATTGCCTCTGCATGACCTCTTTGACATGAAAGACACTTTGACAGCCTGAAGGATCCTGATCATCTTATGAAGAAAGGAATGGTGATCATCCTAATGAAGACTGTTAATATCTGAAGTTTTCTAAGTGTTTTGGTAGCATCAGCCTAGGGGGAGTTTGTAGAGATTAATGAAGAGGCTGATGCAACCTAAACATCTTTAGTCTTTCCTGCATGCTGCACAAGTGCATTATAGAAGAATGCTTCAGAAGGTTCACACGTGCAACAGAATACTCCAAGTGTGAAATCTTCCGAAGCCAAGACCATATCTTCGAAGCCAAAGATGAAGTCTTCCGAAGCCTTAGAGACAAAGTCTTCCGAAGCTTCAAGTTCATGAAGACAGATTTCTTCTAAAGACTTTTAGTAACATGCTTTATCTGATGTACTATTCCATAAAGCTGGACACCTTTCCGCTGCAACTCTAAAGTCACCAACTAACATGGTTTGGTGAAAAGGTCCATGCTTTTGGTAACTGTACATTGAGGTTTTGAGTTCGTAACTTTCTACTTTATGTACTTTATCCTTTTTGTAATAGATAAGGATGTGAGCTATGGCATGTCATAGTCACAAGTCAAAAGGCAATCTGCCTTTTGACTCTACAATTGATTTTGTGTGTGTCTAGTTAATTGTATCCAGCTGGCTTTCAAAGTATAGCCGGCTGTAGGATGTTGTATAAGTATCTCATGTTCTTGTATATTTTATATATGCTTTTAACACTTGTAATAGAACATAGAGAAAGCAATAACTGCATTCTTGAAAACCAAATACTTGTGTTCTTTGTGTTCCGTCTCTTGCATTGCTTGTGTCTTAGTATCTCAACACTTGGTTAATCAAGTTTATTGTTTGATTAAAGTTTAGTTAATCTCCCTTTGTGTTGTGTGTTGTAACTAACCCTTCAACGATCCTGCAATGATATTCCAATCACCACTTCCTCAGCAATTTGTGCTCTCTGTACAAACAGGCCATTCAATATGTCTGCCTATGCTTTTAATGGCCTAACTTCAAACATACAAGAGGGGAGAAGATACAAGTTCTTGATGTATCCAAGATTCATCCAGTGCATGATAAATGAAGCATTTCCAGATATTGCTACTGACGGACCAGAGCTTGATATTCCTCATTATGATGCAAGATCATACAAGTACATTAAGAAGAGGACCCCAGAAAATTTTACAGTGGAGTTCACTCACCTCTTCTTCCTTGAATGATTCAACAGATAATCAAGGACACGAATAGGCTGCTGATGAGCAAGCTGCACAACCATCATCACAACCATCACCACAACCAACACCACAACCATCACCACAACCATCACCACAACCAACACCACAACCATCACCACAACCAACACCACAACCAACACCACAACCAACACCACAAACAACCCCACAACCATCACCAATATCACCACCTCATCACTCACCAACATCACCACACCAGCCATTGCGCACCCATGATAACCCAACTGAATTTGGAGACTCAACTAGCACTTCTAAAGCATCCAAATCATCTTCATATGAGGAGGATCAAATTCTCAAATGCCTGTAAAGAGAGCAACTTCAGAGACTACTCCCTCAGAAAGTTTTGCTGAATCTAATATAAACAGGCCTGATGAAAAGGATGAGTTGATATCTGAGCTCCTACAAAAGGGGAAAGGATGGAAAGAATATTAAATAGGAGAGCTAGAATCATTGATGACAGGATTCTAGAGCTTGATGAAAAGGAGCATGAATTAAAAGAACTAAGGAAAAGTATGAAGCTGAAAAGAAAAGAAAAGAGAAGAGAAGAAATTGACTACTTGAAAGCTGCCCTGAACCATTCTAGAGAAGAAGTGAGTGGCCATGTTGATACTCTTGCCATTCAGACTATAGCTATGGAAGAGCAAGAGAACATTATTGAAGAACAAGCTGAAATCATCTCCAATTTCCAAAGGCAAGTTGAAACTCAAACTAAAAGGATCTTTGAACTTGAATTGTTAATTAAATTCAAAGAAGTGTTGTGACTGGAGAAAACAAAATGATGAAGAAAAAATTATTGATGATGAGAAACAATCTTCCTCAAAGAATGATGAACAAGGAGAAGATGAAAGCCAAACAAAGAACGAGGAACAAGCTTAGAAATGGTGGTTTATTCTGGGCAATCAGAGGCTACTCAAACTGAGAGAAAGAAGAATTTGAAGAATTAATCAGTGCTATGGATAGCTTTACTTCTGAAGAATTCACAATAGATGAATGTTTTAGGGATTTTTTTTACAGACCAAAGGAGCAACTCTGAACCTATTGTAGTCATTCCTCAATCTCCAGTTCCATTGGAGAAAGAGTTGAGCATGCAAGTTGTACCTGCTGTGGCACTGTCTGAAGAACAAAAAGAAAGGATAAGAGAATTATGTGAAAAAGAAAAGGAAAAGAATTAAAAAGAAATAGAAAAAGAGGATGATGATCAAGAAAACATACAAAAAGAGGCTGAAAAATTGCCTTAGGAGATGAAACAAGCTGAATCCTCTTCTGGTCCTCCACTTCAAACTTATACCAGAAAGAGGAAATACTTATCTGGGAAAGCTAAAGGAAAAAGACCTATGAAAGAAGAAGAACTAACAAAGAAAGCCAAACCAGATGACCCAAGAAGTCTTGCTGCAATAGCAGAATTCCTCGAAGAACATGAGCAGGCTGAAGCTCAATTAAAGAAACAAGCTGTTACTATTGATCTGGAGGAAGGAGAGATAGCTGGAGGGTATGATGCTGAAGAGGATGTTCATATGACAGTCCTATGAAAAAAAAAACAACCAGTGGAAGAAATGGTGTCAAAGGCCCAAACTGATGACCTGATGATAAAAACAATGTTTTTGATCAATCACGAGTATGATCCGGATGTAGTCTTTGGTATGACATATGAAGGAATGAATGAAGAAGAAGAAAAGGTGAATAAGCTACCGGATCCAAACTTAGAAACTGAGTATGAAAAATCAGCGACCAAAGAGGTTCCTGGCCAAAAGTGTCTGCTATGAAGAAATCAACCACAACTAAGTATGAATGACCATTTTCAAGAAAGGTTCCTCTGCCTAAACTATCAACCATGAAGAAATCAACCCCAACTCCTGATCCCCTATTTCTGATCCTTATAGCATGTCAGATAAGGAAATGAAGGATTATCTTTCAAGTCAAGTATTCATAAGAAGGAAGATTGGGAATATGAAAACAAACTCATTAAGGGCTGCTACACTCTAAATGATTAATGAAAGAAAGATATGCTCAAGAGGTTAGAAGAGAAATCCTAAACAAGAAGCCAAGATCTATAGTAACTACTCAAGACATGATGGTAAACCAGAAAGATCAAGAATTGTTGGCTCTTGTAGTTCATAATACCCAGAATGTTTGCAGAACCCTCTCAATTAAAACTACAAGAAGGATTAACAACTGCTGAGTTAATCAGAGGGGTGTCTACTCCCAAAGGCAAAGTTGATCAGAAAATAATTGCTTGGAAGTATGACAATATGTGGAATATGTTCATGGTGAAAAGGATCTCCGGGCTGGTCCAATTCTTTACAGAGTACTCAGCTCTTGTAAATGCCCTAGAGATCCATGACTTAAAAGAACTAGCTCAACTGGAATTGATCAATCACTTAGCTATGTTCAAGGGATATGAATTTGAAAACATACTCAAAATATTCAGAAGGACTAACAATTTCAATTCATTAAAGACAATATGGATGAGAAAAGATAAGTCATTTATTAATCCCCTTGAGAAGAAGAAGACAGAGCAAGCAAAAGAAGTTGTGTTTCCTGAGTTGAAAGTGAAACCAACAGAATCTTTAGAAAGAAAAATGGTGTCTGGTACTCATTCCTCTACACCCATCTCAAATGTGTACTATGATGAAAAACCTATGAGATGGTGATTGAAAGAAAGTGGGGAGGAAATGAGGGTGCTAAAATAAGGCTATTTAGTGGATATGAAGTAAGGTTGCTTGATGAATCCTGCATTCACTATATCTATACCAGACACATTCAGGGAACTAAACAATAAACTGTGAGAGCAAGAGATGTACTTCTTCCTAAAGTGCATCAAGTTGCTGAAAATGGCTTATGATCGTATCATTGCCAAATAAGACAAAAGAAAGAAAAAGAAAACTCCACTACAGTTGGGCAACATTGTTAAACTTGAAGTTGATGTAGATGGTGCTTTTCTAATTCATAGGGATGGGCTTTCTACTGTGTCCATTTGGGAACCAATCTCATTCAAGAAACTACTACTTCAAGCCATTCACAACACGAGTAGAATGAAGATTCATGTACTAAGCAAAGATAAAATGTCATATGCTCATATTTTGTTAACATGATCAAGGAAATTTTGAATCCAGCACATGCAACACCTTCTTCACCATCACAAGACCCAGCAGAAATCACAAACATCAATCACCTCCCAAACATTAAAGAAAATAGGTTGTATAATCCTTATGGGGAGTATTATTGCACCCTGAAAGGATTATACATGCCAATTCAATGGGTGATTTGTTGATTGTTGGTGGAATCCCACAAGTCCAAGAAGAAATATGGATTAAGATTCTGTTCAAGAAATCAAGTATGGTCTTCTGCATTTGTCAATGCAGAAGACATAAAACAAATACGGACAAGTATTTGTTCTTCCGCATTGACAAATGCAGAACACCAAGAATCAATGCAGACAAGACTTTGCTCATCCGCATTTGACAAATGCGGATGACCGACGACAAATGTGCATAAGTATTTGTTCATCCGCATTAACCAATGCGGATGACCAACATACTAATACGGATGATCACATGAAGAAATGTTGATCAAGTTAACTCATCCGCATTTGTCAATGCGGGTGAACAAGAAAGACGCGGATCAAGACTTAGACTAGTTCTGATGTAATAGGTCAGGGGTAGTTTAGTCATTTTGTAAAATACATCTTGTCTGCCTATAAATAGAATAGATAACTTCGTACATGAGATGACGTCCAATAGACATAGAGAATTTTTGTTGTCATTTATTCTCTGTAATCAATCAACTTTCATATATATAATACAAAAGCATTTATGAGTATAATTCTTGCATTGAATGTACTTTGACTGTTTGTTTCCGCCATTCAATCATTGACTTGATTACCATATTTGATTCTCAGTAAGAATCTCAATCTTACTTACCTAGTCAAAGGTGAGGGACCCAAGCCTTAACCGGCTTGGGTGTCCCAGAGGCATCACACATCATAAATTCTACCCATTGTCCATTAGAGGGTGAGGGAAGATCTTTGTCTTCTTGTTCTCATTACCAGACACATACTTTTTTTTTCCATAAGCCAGCTTTGTGAAGGCCTGTTTGTGATAAACTGATGACTGGCTGATAGGTTGAACTTTAGGTTCACTAACTCTTTTTGGTGGAGTCAGGAGATTCTTTTGGAAGAGCTTGCTTTAGTGTCATAAAGTTCAATCTTTTTCTTTGGTGTCTGATAATAAGGACATAAGACGCCATGTGCCCATACTTTCCACAGTTGTAGCATGATCTGCTTTCAACTTGATGATTTAACTGTTTCTGTGGAGTATGTGACACACGAGTGACTTTATTCTGTTTGGCTTTTGACACGTCTTGTTTAAATGTTTTATCTTGTTTAACAAAATTAATTGTTTGGACATTGTAACATCTTTTCCCTTTTTTGATATTGGACTTAGACATGCAGCACGTGATAGTTAATTTGTTTGGTATTTCTTGGTTCAGAAATAGATTTTTCTGAACCAGACTTATTTTAACCTTTTCAAATTGTTCGTCCAGATTAACACAAGGCATTTTACCTTTTGATTTTGAAGTGGCATCCTTTTGTTTAGTAACAGATTCATTTGGTTTACATGTGGAATCTGAATCACTTACAAGAGGAGGACACCACATGATCCTTGATTGGATTATTATTTATTGGTTTACTTTTGGCATTTATCAAGGTCTCATGTGGTGGTGGTACCACTTTATATCCAAACCCTCCCTATTGTGTGCTCTTCACTAAGTGTTGGACAATGTGAGAAGAACTTGTCCAACTATGCAATTTTTGTTTTAATGAATTTACTTCTACTTCCAAACTGCCTTTTGTCTTATTGTCTTCTGAGTTTAGATAGAACTTAATGTCATTAGCTTTTTTAAAGGCTTCAACTTCAGTTTCCCTAAGTTTTTTATTCAAGAGTTCTATCTTTTCTTTATAGTTGTGCTCATTTTGTTTTAAGACTTTATTGGCTTCAGTGCATAGTTGTAAGTCCTTTACTAAGTTATCATTATGGTCTAATCATAGAAAATTTCATATCAATGCTTTCCCTAAAATTATTACAACCCGAACAAGCATGATTATTGAAAAGTGGAGTAGTGGTACTTACCTGAGAGGGTGAGGTTGAATCAGCCATCAAAGCAGTGTCTGACTTCGGCAGGTGATCAACTACAATTGCAGTTCATCACATTTGACATCGCGAGTTCCACTGTAATATCACCTTTGCTTGCTGAGTCGTCATCTAGATCCTCAACACTAGCGATGTTGGATTCTCCCGAAGACACAAACTGAAAGCTCCAATCTTGTCCTTCATCATCATGAGCTATTAAGGCTTTGGGATCCTTGCTTGACGAAGTAGGACTGCTTGTGGGCTTATCTTGATGAGTGAAAGATGAGAATGGATTTCTATTTCCCGTAATAGGAGTGGACAACAGTTGCTATGAGATCCATGTGCTCCTTTGCTACCTCTACTGTCACATTCTCGAGATTCTTGGTCTTCAGTTTTGTAGCATTTGCTTCAGGTGCTATGTATTGTGTACTAGATGACCTTAACGTGTCGGATCCTGAAGTAGTAGCTTTTGATGGAGAAGCTGAACTCGACACAAACACCATTTGAAGTGGTGCTCCAGACATTTTGGCTTGTGGAGTTGAGTTGTACAGTGCCGGATTCTGATCATATGAAGACTTTTGGGCCCTATACTTCATCCTTAATTCTTCCTCTCGCAGTTTCAGAATGAAGTTGTTGATATCTAACTTCGCTAGCATAGTATTCTGTTTGAGGTTGGAAACAAACGAACTCCACTTCTCGGGCAACCCATCTGCAAAGTTTGAAACTTTGTCTTCCATTGACGTAGTGACTCCATGAGTGTGCAGTTCACTCCATGAGTGGCAGTTCACTCATCAGGTGGTAGAATCGATCAATGGCATCGTCCAAGCTCTCCTTTCCCATTGAAGAGAAGTTGTCAAACTCTTTCTTCAACGCTTTAGCCTTCAGAGCTTTTAATGATGCATTTCCCTCATACCTCTTTTCCAATGCATCCCACAGCTTCTTAGCTTGCTTGTTCTTAGAAAATTGATGGAATTTGTCCTTAGGAATTGACTGAGTCAACAACACTTATACTTTCTTTTCTGCATTGTACTTTACCTTTTGGCCGTTAGTCATACCACTTAAGGTGAGTTTGACTCCATCTGCACCTACAGGCATACTATATCCTGTCTCTATCGACTCCTACAGATTGGGATCTACTCCATTTAAGTAAATCTCAATATTTGCTTCCATTGTGGGTAATCATCTAACGTTATAAGCTTAGGGGGCTTGTTATGATTTCCTATTTCATTTTCTAAAAGCAACAGATTTTGAATCCTGGTGTCCCTTCCTGCAGTGAACGCTGAATATTGATCCTCCATTACTATCAACTTTTAACTTTGGAACAAACTATTTTACTTGTGTGGATGAAGGTGTGCGATTAGACAGCTAGTGCGATTGAACAATGCGAATGGCTCAAACGTGCGAATGAACCATGCGAATGAATCAATCGTGTGGATGGACAAGTGCGGATGAACAGTGTGAATAGACAATTTAGTCGTACGAATGGATGTATGAATGAGTCCAATCATGCGTATGAGGGATGCGTATGAATTCAATCATGCGATTGAGTCAATCTAAACGTTAAGAATGAATAGGAATCGATCAAGAATGATCTATGAAATTGGACTGGCTTTCTTGGACGTTCTAGACGGCTAGGGTACGTTAGGAGTCGAATTCTTCAAAGTGTTACGTTTTTCCATGAATTAAGTGGTATTTATAGGTTAGGGTTACTCATTCGTGCGACTGAACCATCAGCATGGTTCAGTCTTGCGACTGAGTCATGCGGTGATCCATTCGCACGACTGAGTGTTCAGTCGTGCGATTGAGTTAATCTTATGTCACAATTGTGCGACTGATCCAGTCTTCTGGTTCAGTCGTGCGACTAGTTCATTAGCATGAAGTTGTTCATGCATATGGTCCATTAGCATGGGCCATTTGCATGAGAACTTCATATGACTAAGTTTGAATATGTTTCACAATCATTACATGACTTAGATCTATTCAAACAACCACAAACCTATATAGTTGGTTCAATAATGTGTTAATAAATGCTAAACATTAAATCATACACTGAAACATTAAACATTAAGATCAATAACCACATAATACATTTCATTCAACTCATATATTTCATTACATTAAGGACATGACAGACATATTACATTAAGACCGTAAACTAGGTACATATGGATCTACAGTAGGTGAAAGAGATTCATAAAGCATCATTACCTGGTGTGTTTAGGTTACTACACACATGTATTCAGATAAGCCAATACATACCTGTACTTTGTGATGAGTGTTTCACATTGAATAAGATTTTAATTCATCACTGCATGTATCTTCACTGCCAAGTTGAGCCTACCAACATATCTGGTAAGTCATGACAGTCTTGGAATTTTTGAAATTAAGCACAGTGAATGATATAACAACTGTAATATATCATTTCCCAATGATATCCTATTTTTCATAAAATTGACTTCTTTTTGTGTTTTTCTAATATTTTTGACTTGTTTTGATGTTTGATTGATTTTACTCAAGGTTAATCATGCCAATTGATTAACCAAGAATCCAAACCTACTAGGTTCAAATGCCTTAGTAAATAAATCAGTCAATTGATTTTTAGTGGGTACTTGAATCCATTTGATTAACCCCTTTTCAGCACAGTTTCTCAAAAGTGATATCTAATTTCATGTGTTTGTTTTTGAGTGCTGAACTGGATTATTTGTTATCAAAACAGCTGCTATGTTGTCAAAGTGAATTGGCGTGTGCAAGAACTAAAACCATAATCAAGCATCTGGTTTTGAATCAGAGTACTTGAGAGCAACAGGCTGATGCTGCAATATACTCAGCTTCTACTGTTCATACAGATACGTTTGTCTGCTTCTTGCATGCCAAGCGACCAGTCTGGGACCAAGAAATTGACAACCGCCAAAGGTGGATTTCCTGTTGAAGTTGCATCCTCCGTATCACTATCAGTGAAGGCATAGAGATTGAAGTCCTCTCCTTTGGATACCATAATCCAAGAGTTGGTTTGCCCTTAAGATATCTGAATATCCTCTTGACTGCATTCACATGTGATTTCTTTTGGATAAGCTTGATATCTGGCACACACACAAACACAAACATAATGTAAGGCTACTTGCTGTTAGATACATAAGTGAACCGATCATAGATTGATAGTGAGTCTAGTCTACTGATTTGCCTTATAAATCAGGTCCAATCTTCACTTTAGTATCCACAGGAGTTCTGATAGACTGACAATCAACGAATTGGAATTTCTTCAACATAGTTTCCACGTATTTCGATTGATTGATGAAGATTCCATGAGCTGTTTGTTGGACTTGCCACCCCTAGAAAGAACGTGAGTTCCCCCATTGCACTAATTGGAATTTTGAATGCATAAGGTCTTCTAACTCTTTATAGAGTTGCTTGTTTGTTGAGCCAAAAATGATATCATCCACATAAATCTGGACTAAAAACATGTTTTTCCTCTTCTTCTTCTGAAGAGAGTCTGATCAATCTTTCCTCTTTCGTATCCATGTTCAAGAAGAAAGGATGATAGAGTCTCATACCACTTTCTTGGAGCTTGGTGAAGACTATACAGAGCTTTGTCAAGTTTGTAAACTCTATGAGGGAAGCCTGGATCTTCAAAGCCAGGTGCTTGACTCACATAGACCTCCTCAACAATCTTTCCATACAAGAAGGCACACTCACATCCATTTGATAAACAGTAAATTGCATGGACGTAGAATATGCTAGAAAGATTTTGATTGCTTCTAATATGGCAATAGGTGCAAAACTTTGCCATAATCGATTCCTTCTTCTTGAGTGTATCCCTGTGCCACTAATCTTGCTTTGTATTTGATAACGATCCCTCTATCATTAGTCTTGTTCTGTACAACCATCTGGTACCGATAGGGTATTGTCCATTGGGAAGATCTACCAGTTGCCATACTTCTTGCTTCTTGAATTGGAGCAATTCTTCCTGCATTGCTTCAATCCAGTATTGTCTTGAAGAGCCTCTTTGATGTTCTTAGGTACTGTTTGACATAGAAAGCATGATGAGACAAACAGATGTTTGCAATACTAGACTTGCTACTTGTCACCCTCTCATTAAGTTCACCAATAATGGTTTCAACTGGATGATTGTTGTGTATTTTGGTGGTTGGAATGGAGTCACCAGCAATGGTTACACCAAGATTGGAGAACATTCAGTTCATTATGGGAAGAGGCAACTTCATCTTGTATTGTGGGGGAGTTATGAAAATAGCCTGATTGAGTCTTTGATTTCTGATCTCAGTTGACAGATCATTTGAGTGTGATGGTAACAGGCTTGGACCTCCTTCAGTTGAAATACTCTGATTTTGTGATGGTTGTCTGATGGGATCAACTTGGAGTGGAACATATTAATTCATATGTGGAGTGGATGATGGAGGGTATCATTGAAAATCATCATTTTGTTCTACTCCTGAATAAGGTTAGCTGAATGTTTGTTTCCTGCATCAGATAAATGAAATTGATCAAATGATTTTGTAAAAGAGTCAATATCAAACAACCAGTCGGGACCATTTATAGATTTGGGAAATGGATGTTCCTTGAATTGAACATTAGTTGATTCATCAAAAATGTTTTAATCTGGATTAAACACTCTGTATGCCTTTGAAACAGAAGAATAACCTACAAAGAATCCTTCATCAGACTTGGATGAACTAATTTTCCCAAATAGTCTCGGGTGTTTAATATTAAGACAGGACAACCAAATGACTTGAAAAATCCAAAAATGGTTTTCTATGAAAGAGCAGTTCACATGGAGTCATGTGCTTTCTTTTACAATTAGAGTTCGATTTGTACAAAGCATGATGTGCTAACTGCCTCTGCCAAAAGGTGATTGGCATTTAGCATCGGCTAACATTGTTCTTGCTGCTTCAAGCAGTGTTCTATTTCTCTTTCAGCTACCTCATTTTGTTGAGGAGTCTAGCTGCACTGAATTGATGAGCAATGCCTTTGGTTGCACAAAAAGACTTATGTCCTCATTTTTAAATTCAGTTCCATTATCTCTCCTGATTGTTTTGACCATATGATCAAGGTGATTTTCTATTTTAGTGATAAAGTCTTGAATTATTTAGGATGCCTCGTTTTTATGAAGTAAGAAGAAAACCCATGTAAATCGTGAAAAGTCTCAATGATCACCAAACATACTTTTTCTTTCCAATATCATGACATGAGTTGGTCCAAACAGATCCATATGAAGTAGCTTCAATGGAGTATTGTTTTGTTCACCAGCTTGGATTTATGAGAAGATTTGTGTGTTTTCCTTTGAGGTACACTGAACAATGATCAACAAAATGAATTCCTTTTGGGAAGACTAATGACATGGTTTCCCTCTGACCAATCTATTCATGTTTTTAAAGTTTGTGGTGCCCCAAACGTTTGTGCCAAAGCTATGACTCATCAAATGATGCTATTGACAAAGACATGTTTCTTCTTTAGGTGATGTAGAACACTGGTTTAAACATAAGTATTATTCTTCCTCGCCATCCTTTAGAGATCTGAAATCCAGATTTCAGAATGTAGCAATGAGTTTCGGTTAAAGTGAGTTGAATATTTCTTGTCACAGATCTGAGACACGCTTAGAAGATTGAACTTCAGTTGTTCACAGTAGTTCACTCTGTCAAAGCTCAGCATCCCATTTTTCACAAATCCTTCACCTGTAATTCTACCACCTGTGAATCTCCACCAAATGCCACCATGGTTCTTGTATATGCTTGAAGTCATGAAGGAGGGAACAATCTCTAGTCATATGTCGGGAGCATCCACTGTCCATGTACCGTAAGCTATTGGACCTATGTGGATGAACCTGCAAGCAAAAAGAACTAATTAGATAAGGAACCTAAGCCATGATGGTCTTGGGTTTCCCGTTCCTATTCATAATGGTGACTTCTTGGTATTTTCCACTAAATTGTAATCTATTTAGAGGTGACCTGGGAGATTGCTTATGATATTTTGATGGAGTCTTTCATTAACATCAACAGAAGAGTCAGATGAGTAGTGAATCTTTGATCTCTATGCTTGTGAAGAAAAATTTAAACCATTTTTTATTTTCAAAAATCATTTTGGGTTTTGAAAAGCTAGACTTTTGATTGATGAAATGGTTGCTTCTTTGACTTTTCCATATTTCTTTTGTTTTACTCCTGTCATTAAGTGATCTAGATGTTCTAGATAAGTGTTGTGCAAATGACTCCTAACTTGTGTTTTGCCTGATGATGTTTTTAAGAGGTTTGTTTTGGGGAATTCTAATCCTTCTGATTGAAGTAAAATCAGATGTATTGTGATCGTTCATATCACAGACTGAACATATTGTTAAAATAACAGTTTTTGGTTGAGTATTGTTCATGTCACAGATAGAGCAATATTGATTGTAAAAGCACTCATCTGTTTTATGATGGAACATATCACAAATGTCACAATACTTTGTTTGTCACTTGAATCAGGTGGTTTGATTGTGGGGCTCACTATTTTTCATTTGCTTCTGAGCCACTTCTTTTGCTTAGGGGAGGAATCAAGAACAACCTTATTTGTAGTTTGCTTCACAAACCTACTGTTGTTAACTGTTTAGGTATTTTTGTTTCTCAACCCTTTCTTATCTCCTCCTCACAATTGATCAACATGTTCTGTGTTGCATATATCAAAACCTACTCCTTGTTTTGATTTTGACGATTGAGGATCAGACTGAATTTTGACTTCTGAAATAGGTGATCTTTTATGTATCTTTTGTAGTGAAACCTTTTCTGATTGGCTTGACTATTTGGAGATTTGATCTTATTATCAGAACTGCTTTCAGCAGATGGTTCCACTGACTTCACAAACTTTTTCTTCCTTCTGAAATGGCGGTATGAACTTCACAAAAGGAACAATAGCCTTGATTGGGCTGATAGGTTCAATGACACTCACTATCTTTTCTGAACACTCTTTATCTTGATTGGATGACCTAATTGATTTTTGCCTCTTTCTTTTAATATAAACATCAAGTTTGTTTTGAGGATTGGTTACTTGTTTACTATAGATTTTGGTTCCATAGTTTTAGTTTAGTTTCCTTATTGAGTGTGACAGATTCAAGCATGACGTGTATTATCATTGTATTGTGGAGGACATGAAATATACCCAATCCCAGACATGTCTTGGGATCCTTTTGAGAAATCAATCATCTCTTGTAGCTTGACTGAAGACAGTTGAAACTTTCAAGTTTCACTTCAGTAAGTGTATGTTCAGCCTTAGATTGAGCTAACTTTTCAATCAGTAGCTCATTCTCAGCTACAAGAGTGTACTTTTCACCATGCAAATTTTCAATATCAGAGATGAGAGATTTTATTTTAATTTCAAATCCTTTTATCTCGCTTTTCATCATCTCTGACTTCACTTTTCTTCTTTTATTTTATTTGCCAGTTTATGGTTATGCTCTCTATACCTTGCAATTCAGTAATACATTTTTCACTACAAAGGTTAGAGTTTACCTTAATAGGCATTGGAGAAGGACCATCATTGATGTGAGCATAAGTGCATGATGGTGTCTTCCGTAGGAGCTGTAGGGCTTCCTTGTAGGACCATCTTCTGTAGCTTAAATATCAGTAGCATCATAAGTGTCTTCCATAGGAGCTGTAGGGGTTTTCCGAAATCATTTTGATCTTCCATAGGAGTTACAAGAACCTCTCCGGATGATAAGTGAGGACTTCAAACATTTCCAATGTTTGTTGTATTCACTTGAGAGCATGGACCGGTTGCAGGGACAAAATTCACATCTTCGGATATATAGTGACATCTCCATATGTAGTGTCAGCAGCTGTTGCTAAAGTGTTTCATCTGAGGATGTGTGTATCCTTGGAGGATCAGCAGATAATGTTACTTCATTCATATTAGGGGAAACAAATGGATAACATATGTCATCAGATCCTGCATTATTCAAATAATCATAGTTAATGACTCTATTAGAGCATCTATCTCAAACAACCATGATGAACCTGTTAAATTAACAACCCAAGCCTTAATGATCTTGAGTTTGCCAGTGGTGTCTAAAATAGTTACTCCTTCATGAATAAGTCTTGAAATTTTAGTTTTAGTTTTGCTTGATTCATTCTGAGTTGTTTCAGATTTGGATGATTCTGTTGAAGGAGATGGTGATGAACTAGGTTCTTGTTTCCCAAATTCTTCTTTATTCAACCTATGTTTGTTTCATTTGAGGCTTTGGTTTGATAAGAGTCTTGATAAAATGTTAAATGTTTCACTATCTTTTGTTTTTGACTGAGGTATATGAATTCCTTTTCAAAATTATCAAAGAATGCACATCAGCCTTTGTTTCCTTTTCAGTCAAATCCATCCTTTTATGAGGTGTTTTGACTGCTGCAAAGTTGTTCTTTTCTTGAAGGATGAACATCAGAGGATGTATTTTCCTTGATTTGGCTTTTGTTTTTGTTCAGACTTCTTCAGTTTTGAATTTTTCACAATCAGTAGATTGAGTGTTCGATTCAGATTTATCTGATTGTTTCTCTTTGTGCCTTTTGTCTTCTCTTTTTGTTGAATAAACATCCTGAGTTGAATGGTTATTTTTGTTGAAGATAGCACAGTGTTTGTTGAAGTAGCAGTCAAATGTCATGTGATTGTTCATATTGTATATAGAACAATAACTACTAAAGTAACAATCTTCAGTATTATGGTTTTTCATCTCACACCATTTGCAATACATCTCATCTGATTCGTTCTTAGAATCATTTAATTTCTTATGATTTGCCAACTTTTGAGGCTTTGCATTCTTTTACAGCTTGGAAGTTGATTATTTCTTTTCCGGTTTGTGTAGCTTTTGTTTGTTTGTTTCTGAATTCCTCTTTCATAGATCATCTATTGAATCAACTTAACTTCTACTGAAGAGGTTTCTTCTTCAGTAGATCCAGTATGAAGAAAGGTCTTCTTCCACTGATGATCAGCTGAAAGCCTTTCTTTTCTTTTTCCACTGATGAATTTTGTCTTTCTCTCATAGAGGCACACTTCTCATTTACTTCATTGGAAGGTTTTTGTTGCTGATGTAGTTCTTGAAAACCTTCATTTAATTGAGCTATTCTCTTGCATATGGTCTTCAGCATGTTTCTTTGTTTAGGAGGGTATGGCAGCTTTGTTTCTTCAAGCACTTTGGAATATTTGTTTCAAAAACAATATTCTTACCATTGTTTAGAAGATCATCATCATGTTTATCTGAATCATCCAAGTCATCACATTCATCAAGTCAATTCTGAATTCATTTGATTAATCTTGTCTGATTCAGAAGACTTAGTTTCATCCCCTCAGATTTATTTAAATCCAGGATGATCAAACTTGAATCAAATCATAAAGAGCATAGATCAAAAATATGATAATCACAATTAAAACCCTTTGATCTTCAATTAAGTTGCAAAATATGTTTACAAGTAATCCTCAATCTATTGGTCATTCAACCATTTAACACTAATGACAATTAACCTATATATAGTCTAGGCTAATATTCACTAATTGCACTGAACCCCCTAGACTTAGGCTAACTTAATGGAAATTACATATAAAACATAAAAATGACTAAAAACAAGAAAAAATATATTTGTTCACGCAAGATATATTTATTACAATAAAACTCCTAGTCATCTAATCTTCACGTCTCATCTCGGTTCTTCGTCTCGAACGTGTCGTGTTTGACTTTTGTTGACTTTGACCGTGACGGTGACCTTTGTTGACTTTGACTATGTTGATGATATAGAATATCTTGTACAGCTCCAACAATACTCCCCCTTAGTCTATCATATCAACGTCTTCAAATGAAATTAGCACCGAGAAGTCAACAGTAGAAAGATCTTCAATTTGAATCTTTCTGAATCTGATTAGAAGATTAGTCATCTCATATGCTCCCCGTTTTCGAGTGCAAGCTTTACAAGGATTTGGAACAGCTTTCCCAAATCTTTAATCTTGAGTGCTTCAGAAGATGTAGGAGGAGAATATCCTAGCTCGGTATCTTCTGCAAACTTAAGGAACAGGTTCTCTAATCAGGTATACTGCTCAACTGAATGATCGACATCACTTAAAGGAAAAATCTGAAACACATTCTCAAACCAATTTTGACATTTCTAATTAAATAATTTTATTTTAAAAAAAATAAACCCATGTTTATCTATTGTGAAAAACAAGCGAACCGTGGTTCGTTTGTACGCAATTTCTGTGAAATGCATGAAAAAATGATAAATTGTAAAGTATAATATGGAAGACCTAAAAGAATTTAAAATGAAGTTTTATTATAATTTTTATATTATATACATTTATTATATCAATTTTTTATCTATTAATTTTTTATTATAACCGAGAACTGAGTCGATCATGAGATCACTCCTCAAGATATACTTTAGCAAAAAGATGAATTGAATCATCGACAAGCAATGAGATCACACTGATAACTGAATCTAATCACAGTCTTTGAATGAATTTTGAAATTCTCAAATAGATCAATAACGATTGTTGATTGTTTGTCCACTTAAACTCATGCCCTATTTTTTTAACAAGCAGAAGATGATTCCTTAAGCTTCGATTAAATACTTAAGAATGCTAGGACCCCGCATCATTTTGCAAAAACCCTCACCCAACCACAGGATTTTGAATTTTGTTACGATCTTTATAGAACAAGCTTGTGCATTAGTGTGCACGTGATTATCAAAAGAATATTGCATTCTGTGATGAATTCATCGTTTAGATGATTTGACACTACTTAGAGCAAAATGGTAAGAGCTCCAGGTCAATACTCATGTATAACAAAGGAGATGACCATTTAGTCATGTGCCGATGAGAGTTCCAGTTCAGTACTATCGAAAGCAAAGGAGATCATCACTTCAGGTCAGTACTTCCGTATAGCAGAGGAGATTAGCACAAATACAAGACACATAAATACACCAACACATGACATAAAGATATGGCTTATATGATTTGTATCATGAAGGGGTAAAAGATCAATTCTCAATCCAATTTTTTCGGGACTCAATTTTCGTGCAGGCCAAAATGATTGCGTAAATCCATACTGAAAGACTTGATCTGCCCAAGATGCATATTAAGCTGATGTGGCTAGTGTGATATGATCCAAGTCGGGTCATACCCAATAACAAGCTAAACAAACACCTATAAATATTTATACGTTGATAAGATCATACAAATAAATATTGACAGCAATTTAGAAAGGTGGGTTTTCTAAATACATTGTTTTGTAGATAAACATCATTATGTGGATAATCGTTCATGAGGTATTATTTGTTTCATTATTTAAGTTTGTTAAATAATAACAAATAAAGGGTGCTATGTTTATAAAGTTAAAATTGGTTTCAACTTTATAAAATAAGAGATAAAGTGTGTTTATTATGTAAAGGAGGCAAAATGGATTTTAAAAAGGGACTTGGACTTCGACGACCCGCCCAAGGGCATAAAAGTCCCACCTCCTTTGTCTTGATTAGTGCAAGACTTAAACACACACACTCTCCAATCTAGCTCTCTCTCTCTCTCTTGCATGCAAAGGCAAAATCCTCTCTAATCTAACTCTCAAAATTGGGTTTTGGAGCTTGAACAAGGAAGGAAGATTCAGCAACAACAAAGTTCAAGTGGCTGAAATTTGGTGTTGAGAAACCTAGCATCCAAAGGGGTTTGTTGTGGCTTGGGGTATCACTTACTTGAGGTCTTCTTTGTTGAAGATTAAGCTACAAAGTTCATCCTCTTCACCTCTTAAAGCTCGATTTCTAAAAGGTAGAAAGGTAGCTTCTTAACATCTTATGCTTGTTATGTATGTATTTCGTATATAGATCCATGGTTTGGGTTTAGCTTTCAAATGGGTTTGATAAACAATATATTAATAAGATTTTAATCTCTTTATCCGCTGCGTTTTCCTATAAATTAGGCTTATATGGACTTTGATAATCTTGTTAAAACCCTTCAATGGCATCAAGAGCCACTTATACGAAAGTTCTCGGGTTTGATTATGATTCTTGCATACTTGGATGTGTATTTTAGATGTTCATAACCTAGCCAATACCTTGTGTTTGGATGTCTTTGTGTTGTGATATTGTTTGATTATTCAATTGGGTTGTAATTTATTTATTTGGGTTGTATCTATTTATTATTTATGTTGGTTTGTAATTATAAGTAGATTATTTTATTTCTTTTACTAGTAAAATGTATTAGGATATATTTGTAAAAAGAAGTTCAACAAGACTTGGTTCTTTGATTTGGGCCATTTAGGCCCAAATGGGCCTTATATCCCAAGATTGGATTTAAGCCCAATGACCAAAGCCCATAGAATGAAGGTCCAAGGAAGCTAGAGCTGAAGTTGGAGCCCACAAAATAAAGCCCAAATAAAGCAAAATGATGACAACACAAAATTGGACACTTGATGCATTAGGATGCGGGATCAAGTGGGAGCACACCATATCAATGCCTCTGGGTCATGTTATGTTTCTATGATTGACACCTTTTGGCACACTTGTTTTGGCAACAAGTGTTGCCAACCCATTGGCTATGGTTATGAACTTGTGGTTGTTTTATTATGTTGTATGGTTGATCTATGTTCATCTTATCTTATTATGGAATTGGATAGTTCACAACACGAATCACACAACTCGCATAAATTGGTCCTTAGAAATCAATAAGTAAATAAATGGGTTTTCAAAAGGTTATTGATTTCATAATTAATTGTGCTATTAAAAGGAATTTTGAAATAGTTTTCTCAAACAAACTACCATGCATTTGAATGCATGCAAATGCAAGGTATGAAAATAGTTTTTCCAAACTAGAATTTGTATAAACACAAATCCCTTTTCAAACAAGTTTAACACCATCCTTTTAAGCAACACTCAATTCACTTGTAACGTATTTATGGGATAAAGGTCAACTAAACCATAAATATAGAAACTTATGAGTTGAGGTGAAATTACCATATTTGGGGATAAAGGTCACCTAACCACTTATATGTGTAAAGTCACACGTATGTCTAAGTAGGACGACTTGATTTGGAAATCATGCAATAGGATCACCGAAGCATGACGTAAAATGGTGTTGATGGGATAAAACATGCCAAACAAAACATAAGATTTTAAACCGATCCATACACTAGAAATTGAATAGGTTACAATTGTCAAACGTTGACTACCTTGTTGATTTAAATAAAGGGATAAAGGTAACTAACCGATATTTAAATGTAACGTTGGATCTAGATTTCAATTATTAATTGTCTATGAGACATAAAAGGGTATTAATAATTAAAATACTTTGATACTAAAAAAAATTGAACTTTGTTACATGTAGATGGCAACAACAACAACGCAATCCCGACTGTCCATAACCTATCACTAAGAACCATCCTTGAAAAGGAATGTCTAAACCATGGGAACTTCATGTATTGGTACGGAAAACTTGAGAATAGTTCTCAAACGAGAAAAGAAGTCCTATGTATTAGACGATTCCCATTCCTGATCAAACCCGATGAAAATGACGTTAAGGCTTTTGCCGAGTGGGTCAAGTACACCGAAGACTTTGTGCAAGTCTCGTGTCTCATGCTGGCGAGTATGATACCCGATTTGCAAAGGACTTTGAGAACCACAATGCCTATGACATACATGATCCACCGTTGAAGGAAATGTTCAAGAACAATCAAGGGTGAGCGCTTCGAAACTGTTCGGCAATTCATGCATGTCGAATGGACGAGACCCAATCGTATCATCTTACGTCTTAAGATGAAGAGCCACATTGATCGCCTTGAAAGGTACACTGTCGTGTGTCCAATGAGTTGGCAACGGATTTGATCCTCAACTCCCTATCCAAGAAGTTTGATAGCTTCGTATGAACTTAACGTGAATGGATGGGACAAGAGCATTGGTGAGCGTCATCGATGCTCAAAAGGCCGAGGCCGGCATGGGTAGAAAGGTTCTACCGGTCCTTACGATCAATGAAGGTGGGTAGTAGGAAAGGAACCTCCCTGACCCTAGGCAAGTGTTGCCAAAGGGAAGGGACACGTCAAAGGAAAGGGTAAGGGTAAAGTAGAGTAGACCGCCCACCAAACCGAAAGAAAAAGAAGCAAAAGGTTGCTCATGCGACCGTGTTTTGAGTGTGTGGTGAGGTAGGCATTAGAAACGCAATTGTCCGGTCTATCTCAAGCGTTGAGATCGAAGAAGGACGCGGGCAAACTCAGGTACAATCTTTATGATACATGTTGAGTTAAATGTTATTTCTTCAAACATATGGGTATTGGATACCGGATGTGGAACTCATATTTGCAATTTGTTACAGGGTTCAAAGAAGACGCATTATGCAAAAGGGAAATTAGTCTCTTTATGGGCAATGGTGCAAAGGTTCACATAGAAGCCCAAGGAGA